>VFFE01007237.1:1420959-1489500 GCA_008921705.1 Burhinus oedicnemus | reverse complement strand
TTTTTTTTTTTTTTTTGTGTCTCTGTTTCGATATGATTTTCTTTTGAGGCCAACACCTTCTGTCTTGCTTTAGAATTTATTCACTGATAGCATCACACCGTGATGTGGCTGAGGCCAAGTCAGCCTTCTGCATCCCTTCAACCACCTGAGCATTGCACTCCAAATTTTTGTCAGCTAAGTCTGCTAATCTGAGTATGTATCAAAATGCCTGTGCAACAACTTTGAGTTGCGTGTTACTGTGAATTAAATGCTAGAAAGTGGAGATTTTTAAAGAAAGTATAGGAAGCCCCAGTGAACAAAAGATAGTTAAATATTTCTTTTATTTTTTGCTAAATTATTGCTGTTTGTTTTTTTTTTTTTTTAAAAAAAATCTGTATTGAAAAGCAGATCATTTGGATCATTGGAGTGAGCCCCTTCAGCACCCAAAAGTTCAAAAACTATTCCAACTGTCTAAAATGAAAGCTACCTTCAGCAGAAAGGATGGCTCAAAGGTCCAGGCCTGACCTGCACTGTGCATTCCTTTAATTTTTCAAAAATAGCTTTTCTTTGTTGCTACTAATGAACATGATTACTGTCGGATGGTAGCACCCAAAGGCCCCCGTGAGGATAGTGCTGTGTGCTGTACAAATACAGATAAATAGAGAGCTCTCGCCCAGCAGAGCTTATGATCTGAAAGGCACAAAGAGGTTGAGGGTAGGGAATGGAGATGTAACTTCTAAGCAAATTAAAACAGTGATGACTGGCAGAGCTTTGGTAGCTGAATCCTTTCTTGTTCATTTGCCTTTTCTAATAGGAGAGAGGGAATGGCAGGACTATGGAAGTTAATAAAAAGAGAACAAAATATGAAAAGGAAGGAATAATCATAGCTTGCTGTGTGTCTTGTTCTTTTCTACCTACAGGAGTAGGTAGGCATGATATTGGAAGGAGTTTTAAGAGATTTGAAGAAGAATTTCTCAAGTTACTTTTCAGATGTGCGCAGGCTCTTTAAAATTATGGAGGAAATGTGGGAACAGGTTATCCTGAGCCTCCAAGCCCCTGTGCAAATATTTCCTTAAATACATAACTTAGTAAAACAATGGGTAAAAGAATGTGTCTAACCAAACCCTCAAATTTTAAATGTCAATTTGCCATGTAGCTGAATAATACACTTCTCTTCAGGCAGCCGTATGCTCCAACCCAGTCTATAATTAAAACCAAAAATAAAATAAAAATTATAATAGGTGTAATTTTAATATGCTCGAAAAGGCAGAAGCTATTAGCTTAAAAACACTAAACAAGGGGAAAACATTCTAGAGTTAATTTAGAAACCTGTGGATGCCAGGAGAGATTGCCATCTCTTCTGTCTTACCATCTGGGGTCTATTATAATTCCTTTAAAGATTTCCCTTCTGTTAAATTGCAGATGTGGATTGAAATTTGTAAAACAAGTACATTAGAAGTGGGAGGGCACAGTGCTCTACAATCCACCTGGCATTCAGTGGGGAAAGCTGGTTAGAGCTAGCCAGCAGAAAAAGCTTAAAGACCACTTCCTTTCAGCACATAGGTGCCTCAGGCTATTCCAGTGACAGTAGTGATCTTGTCTGTGGTAAAGGTCTATAATCCCCTAAGTGCAGTTAATTAATAATTTTTCAAAAGTTATCCATGCCTATCCTTTTAATGTGATAGTGGCCACAGTACCCTGTTTCTCCAGTGCTTAGACTGCCTGTTTAGGATGCAGTGCACAAAAGCTCAAGCCCCTCGTGTGTCTGAAGGGATTCAAACCCACCATCACTTCTTCTCTGATGAAAATATTGTAAATTGCCATGAAATTGGCTAGACTGGTGTGATGAGGAGGTGATCTCAATACTTACTGCTAAACCTTGTTTACCATGCAGAAGGTACTTTACTGGGACTCAAACTAGCCCCCGGTGCAAAATTTCAGGAGTCATTTCAATAGGTGTACTATTAAAAAATGGATGACATTTTGAAAAATTATCTATATCTTTCTCGTACCTTAATATAAATGATGAGCACACTGATTTATTGTACTAAATAACAATAGCATATTAGCTATCTTGCCTAAAGTTCTAACTTCTATTGTTAATATCAAATATGCAGTATACTAAAATATGTCAATGTCTGAAGTGTAAGCAGTTGCTCAATCACTATACTGAATTCCTAAACAAATTACCAAAAAAAAAATAGTATGTATGTCTATATTTTTCAGCTTTGGTACTTGAATAATTGTAGCAGAGGAATGAATTAGCAGTTCCACCCTATACTAAAATTGTGTTTATAGAACAAATAAGCAAAGTAAGAATTCTGCCTTCTTTTGTACACATTCCTGAGAAAATATATATCATGTTCTGATACTTTTGAAACGTTTGTTATTGCAAGTGCATATCCAAGGTATTTCCTTATAATCTTTCTCTCTCTATAGATACCACAAGCAGCTAACCATAGGCAGGGCGACCATTAAAAATTATGTTACAGATACAGGGAAGAAGGGTTAGAGACAATAAAGAAGTTAAGGGACTTAGACATATATCATGTTAAGTGCTGGAGAGTCTGAAAGTTAGACATCCAGCTTAGGAAGTGAAATCCGTAAACCTGAATTAAGAGCCTAAGGGTGGTGTTCATTGATGCTTTCCTTTAGTGGCAAAAGCTGTAAGAACTTTCTGCTCCCTCCTCTCTTCCAGTTATTTATTCTTAGCCTACACAGCAGTATGCTGTTTTCTCAATCTGTTCTGATGCAGCTGTGTGCAGAGAATATTGTAAATGGGTTCACTGAATTTTAAAAAAAAATGAGTTTAACAGCAGCAACAACAGTAAAGAGTGTATTTTTTTCTTTTAACCTAACCCAGGTCACTTCAGTGATCCTATTTATAATACAGCCCCACAAACTTTAGCTCATCTGGCAAGACAGTGAGCTACGGTGTCAGGATGCATGGCAGTTTTACTTTCCGAGCTGCCAGAGGAAGTATGCTCCTGAATCCATACCTGAGAATAAGATTTAAAAGAGGCAGATCTATTCATAGGTGTGGTCCTGTAGTCATCTGTGTTATGTCATTTCATAATAATTTCATACTACATCTATTGCTGGATCACAAAGCACTGCAGATCAGCTTGGAGCATAGGACTGTATTTCTGTTCAGGTAATCAGAGCAGATGATGTGAATTTTATGCTGACTTCATACTTTTAACCAAGGTTTATGCTTGCTGTAAGTCTGTAGGTGACACCTGAAGCAGCATAAAAACAGAGTGGTACAGACAGGTGATATTTTATCTAGCATAAGGCCAACAAAGAAAAAAGTTATTCCTTCAAAGGCTTATAAACCTGCTTGGTGAAACAGTCATGTGGCTGAAGTCTTTGATCCAGTAGTAGGTACTCTAAAATCATATTTATTATCGCATCAAAACACAGCATGAAACAGCTTAAGTCAGCACTTAGCTCAGCCGGTCCAAAGTGTTAAAAAGGGATCTGGTCCACTTTTCCACACATAGCAAGCTAAGTCTGCCCTTTGACTGTGAAGAATTTTCTTACTGTTTTCTTTATAAAAATATCCATTGATTATATGCTCTTTCTCTGTTTTGTGTATTAGCCTAGCTGTTAAATGACTGGATTTGAAACTTGAAACTGTGTGCTCCAGTTTATCCTGGTGCTAAAGTACTAAAACTCTTCAGCTAAATATTTACCTGTTGCCCTAATCAAGATGCTACTGAATATTCTGAGTGGACTGTTTCGGAGTGGGACAACTGGGTGATCAGAAATGATTCATTCGACCGGAGACGAAAGCAGGTGAGATAACATGCATCCATAGCCTAAAGATTAAAGAACTCTCAGGGGCCACTTGGGAGTTCTTGTTCTTGCTCCTAACAGACTTTGTGACTTTTTAGAAGCATAAGGCAGTCTCTGGATTCCCACCTTTCCTTTTCTGCAGTGTGTGAACTGCTAGTGTACAGGTATTCTCTGTACAGGAATCAGGAACTCATACTGTGCCTGTTCTCTCCAGAAAAAAAAAACAAAACAAAACAAAACAGACACCTTCTCTCACCCAAGCAAACATACAAACAAACAAAAAGCACAAAAATGAAACTAAACTAAACAAAAAAAGCCAACAACCTAACACTTTTTTTATTATTGCAGTGGTCCCTGCAAGACAAATGATTTACCCCAAGGCAAACAGAAGAAAAAAATGGTCTATTCTTAGTACAGACAAAATTGCTTTCCCAAATCGTATTCAGTGTTCCTCTGGACACAGTAAGGGTGGATACAACCCCACATGCTTCCTTTTCCTGGATAATACCTTTCACAAAACTACAGACTAGCACAGTTATTTTAGCAAGAGCCAGAGGTGACTCCTTCCAGACCTCATTAGTGCCATTCATCGCTTGGACAGGGATGATCAATAGCAATACATAGTGCTTATTTCTCACCCAGACAATACAAAGATAACCCTTTTCTTCAAGAGGTGATTTATGACTGCCTAGAGTCACTATCTTAGACAGCCCACCAGAGCATTTGTAATATGATATGAAAGTTCTTTATTGACAGGATAAGAAAAACTTTATTCTATCTAAAGTACTTACCTGGTCCCCACTACAGGAGTACATGGGTCTCTCTCAACCTCACAAAATGTTTACCTACCCAGCTTTCTGGGGCAAAGAAATACAATTATCCGAGTTTACAGCTGGGGAATGCATATTTATCTCTGTTCCTACTAGAGTGAAATCCATAGCCTTGAATCTAGGCTCCCTGCTGTCACAGTTAGATGTTTGAGAATAAATTGAAACATTAATTTTGCACCTTGCATGGTAAACAGGAAGACATGCAGGAGAAGGATGGGTCAGACAGGTCATGGATATTTGACTTTAACATTATTATGAACCCCAGCAACATAATATTCCTAATAAATTCATTTTACATTCAGAACATAACTGGATGAGTGACTATTTTGTTTTAGAATAGAAGTAGTTGGTGTTCTTAACCGTGAATTCAGTGATCTGAGCCCTCACATATTTTAAAGGAAAACTTGAGTCCATTGGTTTCCTCTACCCAATATACAGGTTTCATTTCCCAGAAAATAATACATATCTATGTAACTAGATATGTTCCCCAAAAAATGCATTTAAATCTTCTCAGGTTTCAGTGAACGAACCTATGGCCAATGTCTTCTGCTCACTAAAGGGTCTAAACAGTAAGTTATTGTAAATAGCTGTTGTAAGGGACAAGCCCCAAGTGACTGCACATAAGCCCGGACAACAACAAAATGGAAGCCGGGGAGGGGCCTAGTGTCACTTCTCTTGATTTGCCGCAACAGGTGCCTTCCATGTCATGGAGCAGTACTGGTGTCTCAATCACTCTAGAAGCTGAGGCAAATAAATAAGGGCACGTGCAAGTCTGAGGGGACTCTCTCTACACTGAATACCCACTGTCGGCAGGTCTGACCCTGGATCCAGGACTGGTGATCTCTCTCTCCCTCTCTCTCTTTCTCTGTATGTCTCTCTCTCTTTTCTCTCATGATCTACCTTGATTTCACATAGCTTAGGTAGATATAATTGTGAGAGTGCCAATAGTTACAGAATACTTGTTCTCTATATTCCCATTAAAGTTGATGTATATGTACGGACCTTGAGTGTTATCTCACCTTAATCCACACCAAGGGGATTTCTGAATCTTAGTCACTCCTCCCTCCCCACAGGTGGAACATGACAGCTGTATTTCATTGTCTTCATTTCAACCTGAGTGTTAAACTGTCACAACCATAGTACCATAATTTGTGCTGTTATCAGAACAATCAGTATTTTTACTAGACATACATAAAGGTAACATATAATAATAAAATGCCAGTTCCCAACTTTCTTGATCCCCTTCAGACATGCTTAAGAACTAGGTGTCTAACTTCTTAGGTTGGGGTATTTTGGGATACACCTAGAACACAAAACTTCAGAAACCAGATCATCTTCCAGATGGGAATCAGCCAGGAACCAGTAAAAAGGAAGCAGCTGTGATAAGGAATATAAAGAGAAACACAAGTGGACCCCAAAACAGAAGAGGAAGAAACTCTCACCATGAACATCATAAACCTCTTCACAAACATCTCCAGCTGTTGACAACTCATAGTAAACACTCTGCATCCATTTTTTTTCAGGAAGACTAAAGAGACAACCCAAAAAAGACAGTGTAAGGGTGAACATAACAGCAAAGAAAATGGTAGAAACTATAAAGGGGTTTTGTTTGTTTGTTTGTTTTTCTGTAAAATAACTTTAGGAGTATTATTCAGCATCTGAGAATTGTATTTGTAACAGTCTACTGGAGGAGACTAGAAATAACCATTAGGAAACTCTGAGAAGAGGGTCTAGGATTTAGGAACACTGTATAACCCTAAATCAATCATGTGTCTTACAACTCAGAATCCTCTCCATATTCTTTTTTTAGTTAAAGGGGATTAAGTAATTTAGCAAATCACTTTAGAAGAAGTATAGAGTACTAACATGGGCAGTTACCATAGTGTAGTTACTAGATGGCAACTTGTTATGCTAGCCAAGCTCTACTACTTTTGACCCTATGTCCATACTTACATCTTTTTGGAACAAAAGTTTAGCTTACTCTTTAAGGAGGAGTTGGTGATGCTCCTTCAGTGAAACTTTTACCAGATGCCTAGAAGACTGTGCCAGGGAGTACGATAAGGAAATATTGCTGAGAAAGCTGAGTTAAGATTGAACACCAGTTACTGAATTTCTGGACCAGGTCTTTCAGGAAATTTGAGGAAAGATATTCCTAGTCCTGTAGATCTCAAATGGACTTTGATGTTAGTTGCTGTTGTGGTTTAGGCTGGGCTGGCCACTAAACAAATGACAGATACTCTCTTTAACCTCTCTCCCTTCTGAGAAGAGAGATAGAGACTTATGAGTTGAAAAGAAACTAAACTACTTTGATGAAATGTTAATAATAAAAAGAACATATAATAATATTAATAAGAAAATAATTAAAGAATATGTACAAAACCCGTATTGAGCTCCCAGGCTGACTGGGCAGGATCCCACTGTAGAATGAGGCTTGTTATCTTTTCTAGAAAAGTTTGGGTGTCCGAAGAATGTGGATATAGATACATTTTGTCTGTCACAAAAATGATTTCACAAAATTCTGGAAAAAAACCCGAGCTGGAATTTTATTACACTAGCAAGCCGATAAAACCAGAAGACAGTGATGAGTCCTCAACTCTAGCTAACTAGTTTCCAGAGTCTGAGCATTTCCCACCACCTGAGTTTCACAGAGTAGAGCCACCTCCTAAAAGTAGGTGCTTTTGACATTTCTTTCAAATGAAAACCAAACAGTATTTGCTGTTGAAGTAGAATAGTAGGTGGAGCTGACATTAATGTTTTTTTTTCCCCACACACAGCAGCTGAAGAGTAACATTCTATTTTAGCTCAAGGAAATGCTGACTTAATATTTATCTTTACCTTTACCTATTGGATTCAAATCCAGTAACTCAAAAGTACTTTACCCACCTGCTTTGACTGTACTCTGGAAGAAGGACCAGGGCATTCTTTGCATTTTCTTTAGAATTGATCCAAAAACAATTTCAAACAATGGTTTATTTTTTCGTGCTGGTTTTAAGTGTTGCTTATATATTTTGCCTTATAAAAGCTATTAAAACCTATTAAAAATGTGTGATGAACTGGAACCCATTAGTCCTCAGATGAACATACTGAACAATCATTAGGCAAAACAGCAAGGCTTATGTACATCACCTCTGGTTCCAATGCATTCTTTTTTATCGTATGCAAAAGAGAACAGATTTTGTTGGGGTTTTTTTTATGTTGACTTAATAGTACCGCCCCCTTAGAATAAGACATTTGCAGATGTGGAACATAAAGATTTGAAGTCCTGTACACAGACACAAATTAAGCTCAGGTTTCTTATTTGATCATAGGGCCATGGTGAAAAAGAAGACCTCAGTATTTTTGCTTTGAAAAAACAGGTTTACCCTTCATCCACAGGGAAAAATATCTGCTTATCCTTCAAGAAAGGAAGAGAAATGCTTACTTTAAAAGAATCTGGCAGAACTGACTTTTGATACAGCCAAGTTACTCTCTATTGTCAAGACCAAGGTATTTATATATGTAGAAGCAATATTTCTGGAACCTAAGCAACTTCAATGTAAAACTGTAAGAACTTATGCACCTATCATATCTCTAGCCATCTATGTAAAGACTCCTAACATAGTTTGAAATGCTTTGGTATCTTGAAGTCAAGAAACTTAAGCTTGAGTGAGTATATGGAGCTGTCTATTGTTTTACTGGATGTCTGAGTTTTTATTGATGCTCTCTTCCCATAATTCCCATCCTCCTCATGGACTAGTTTTTTTGGGCATCTTTAGCCAGGTGGTAAGACACTCTGCAAGTAGGATATATACAGTCTAAAAGTATAAAGTGATTATGTGTTGGCTAACACACATAAATATAAATAGGATCTAATAAGCTATGATGCCGCACTCTCACATGATATTCAATGAGCTTTCACCAACTGGACAGGCATCAGTGAGGAGGGAAGGGTCAGTGGCCGCAGCTCCTGGGAGCCATCCTCAGTGTGTGGAGCTGCCACCTTCCTCCTGTTGATGGCTTCAGTGGTTTGATACCAACCCAGTAATTCCTGACTGCTCAGCCGAATGAGCCACCCCAGCCACTGCTAGTTGGTGGTAAAAAGGTACAGGTCTAGGGAATAGCAGGCAAAGTCTACAAGTTGTGCATGGTAGCTGCACATAACTCTTAAACCCCCCCCCCCACCTAATACATATAAACACAGCACTGTTCATCATATTGGGAGTGGTAGCATATCCGGAGCTGAGAAGCGTCTTGTTGGTAAAGCATGGATTGCACAGCAATCAAAACTAGATAGTCAAACAGTAATTCCAGTGCTAGATGTCCAGGCCAAAAGGGAAAAAGAAAGAGGAAATACCGTGTTTGTGATAAGACACTACCACCGTGTCTCTCTGTTTGTAAATGTGTGATTAATGTAACTTCTTGCTCTGCTGGGAATTTTGCTCATGAGCTTTTCTTGGACAGAAATGCTAGTACAGCAGTGTCATTTCTCCAAAAGGGGAGAGATCGTCACCTTATGTGTCCAGTACAGTTTGTGAAGCCATGCATCATACGTGAGGATACAAAAATGAATCTCTCATGGCCTTTCAAGTTATTTTTTAACAGACTTGACCAGCTCCCAGCTGGAATGCTCTCAAACTGTGTTTGCTAGAACAGTGTCAAGAAGTCCTAGTAGGTCCAATAAAGTAGTCCTCAACCTCATCCCCTGTTGTTTACATGAGTCTTTTTTTCTTCCAGTGTTCACAATCCACTTCAAAGATAGACAGATGAGCATGGGTAGACTGAGGATGGAGGTGCTCCTCAACTCCACCTGCAAGGAAAATATAGCTGTAGTTTACAAAACTTCTTTTTTTCCCCCCACCTAATTTGTGTGGTGGTCTATTAATTTTTCCACACCGACGTACACTTCAGTAAGCCACTTAGACTCAGTTTATTTCTATCCCCAATGCTGTCGCATTTAATGGGAAATAATTCATTTCATTACAGACAGCCACACCAAATGGAAGGAAACTACCCAACATGTTTGCTCTAAGTTTTTCATCTCAGTGTATTGATTTTAAAGCTTGCACTCATTTCTCCCAAATTAACCTTTTATTTTCTTGAGTTATATAAATAAATAATGTGAAGGAAAGCAAGTGAAACTGAAGGGAGAAAAATCAACAGCACTGATTTAAGATCCTGAGCAACCCACTCTGAGCTTTCTTCAAGGAAAAACACTTCTAAGACTCTCATTTCATTTTGCTGTTAGATGCGTCAGTTTTACTGATTCGAATAATATTAACCTGATCAAAATTTAACAAAGATAAATAGAGAAATCACATATATAATACATAAAATAAAAATACATGAACTAGTCTGCTGGAAATCTGTTATTTTGATATAATTCTCTGATATTCCTTAAGATGCTCATTTCAAATGCAAAACAAATAAAGAAGTTATTATCAAAACTCTAAACACTCTTGTGTCTTCTGATATACCCTTAAAGAACTGATTAGCAACAGTTTAAATAGACACTGAAATGTAAACAATCAACTCAGTATTGTGTCCAGGTGGTGCTGGAAATTCTAGTTATGAAGGAAATGGAGATTACAATCAGAAATGTTCTATGGCATGCCTGCTAGAAAAGAATCTCTCAAATACGCTGGCAAAATTAGTCTAACCTCTTACATTTAACTCAGTGGTGGATCCAAAGTTTCTGCCATTTCTTATAGAACTCCAAGGTCCCTTATCTTGCCTTTTCCTGTAAAAAAGCCACAGTGTCAGCTGCCAGCATCCTTTTTCTCTTTCTTTGAAGTAAGTTTTTTTACTGCAGGGCAGTATGGTGCCTGACCTGAGATGGCCTGTATTGCCCTATGAAAACATGGCTTAGTAGAGAAGTGGGTAGGCAGTTTAATAGCTGGCAGTGTCTCAGCAGAAGATCCTGGGTTGTTTGAAAGGCAAGCTCCCTCCCACACCATCCAACCTTGTTTTTCTTCACAAAGATATGGAGAAAACCTGCAACCTGGGAGGGCAGAGAGAGAAGAACATTTGAAAGCTTGAAGTACTTAGTGATAATTTTGAGAGGGAGCAAGAGTACAAGAAGAAAGGGAAGGCAGAAAAAAATGGGATTACTTGACTAGCCAGGAATCTCTCATATTTTATTATTTTTGTCCTCCAAATTACCTCATTTTTTTCCTGTTTGTTTGTATCATCTGACAGTTCTGTCTTGTTCTTATAATTATTCCCCTGTATCTGCAGCACTCTGCAGAATAGGGTTGGATACATATTATTTTACCCTTTGGCTAATGTTCTGAAAACTTTTCTGCTTCTGGCTCCACTTCAGGGCTTACAATCCCCATTTCCATTCTCATTTCTGGGGTCATTTCCAGACTTGCAACCACACTTCTGTTTAGATGGTTGTACTCATTACCCTAAGTGCGATCATGACTCCTTGTATTTGAGAATCCCTGTTCTAGGAACTACTGCAATATAAAGGATAAATAATAATGTGAAAAAAAGGAATGAGAAAAATATCAAGGAGAAAAGCAAAGTCATATCAGAAAAGAGAGAAGACAATGACCAAATGAAGAGAAAATGCAAGGAAGGTGAACAAAAAAGAAAAATGAGATAAAAATTATATGAGGGAAGCTATATAACATTTTTTAGAGAGTGCTTTGAAAATGTATCTCATAAAGTAAAATCATTTATCTAATTAGCTTCCAAAACAAAGAATTGCATATTGGCATCCATTAATATAAAACTTCTTTCATATTATTTACATAGAAATAAACTGCATTACCTTGAGTGAATTTGTTTCTTGCTCTGGAATTGCTTTGTTCCATAAGTAAAATGCCTGTAATCCAGCTTAATTCTATATCACATCACTTTTAAGAACAAATATTTTTAGTTTTATTCATCCTTTATTAACTGACACATATTTTATCAACATGTTTACAGTATGTTTCTGATTCTGATGAATGTCTAAAATACCCCCCAAACGTGAGCCCCTACTGAATGCCTCCATGTTCTCAATCACCTTCAAATACTGTTAAATGATACCTATAACTGAAAAAGACAGTCATGCAAGCTCTCAGACCTTTTATTTGTTAGTATGCAGAGTCAATCAAAATACCACATTAATGCAAAAATGGTTGAAATACTTCCAATGTAAAAGATTATTTCAGGTATGTCGGGATTGAATTTGGTAGTAAAAATCATGTTAGAATGATCATAGAAAAGAACCCCACACATTAGTGATTTCTGCTACTGCCAGATTTAATTGGCTTCTTAGCAACACACACACTATTTCAAATCAGTAGATAGTGGCTGTATAACAAAAAGTAATAACAAATAAATAAAAAATAGTATCTCCAGCTCCTATTAATTCTGGTGACACAAACAATAATAACAGAAAGTGAGAGATCTTTAAAATGTTGCCTATGCAGTTAAGACACTGTTTCACTTAAATAAAAATGCAAATCTCTTCCTGAAAAGGAAGAGTCTTTAATTTCCTCAGATATCCTTAAAGAAATAACCCCTCAGCATCTTAACCTGCACCCTGTAAAAATGTATGCTGGTTCCTTTGTCTTATTCATATGCATTTCATGCTGGACAGTGTGTTAGTGCTAAAAGTTGATGTTCAGTGCCTTAGATTGACTTTCTCTCAGCACCTGAAATTTCAAAGACCTTGAAAAGGAAAAAAAGGATCCCATTAAAGGTGTATAGTAGAATTTCTAAATGAACTGTGGTGACTGTTCTCCTGGCCGTACTAAATAACTCTCCAAAAGTGCATGTGGGTGAGATTTTAAACCTCTGCTTTTTGCAAAGGGACAGCTAGCTAAGGCATTAGAGGGAAATGCTAACTGAAGGAAATCTTGCCACATCTTCCAAAGTTAGTTGAGCCTGTGTGATCCCACTAAGTAGCCCTAAGCTTTATTTACGGGACAAGCAAAACAGCAGGGGAGCAAAAGCTGATACTATGAATAATTCTCTCATTCCTGCAAGCAGTTACAAGAAAGTGATATTCCATCCTCTGCTAATTCTATCAACAGCTACCAGCCGGCTCCTGAGTCTGGCCCCATCCTCTATTTAACAGCCTTGAAAGGGAAATCTGACTGTCCCTGTCGTGCGCTGACCTGCAGAGTTGGATCCTAAATGCTAAGAATATTAGACAGGAAGCAAAAGGCTGAGATCATACATAAAGATAAAGAATTTTGTTTATGCTGAGAAAAACTGGTCCTATTATACTTGCTGCTTCAGTTAGCAAAGCAACGGAGATCATGATAAAAGCCCTGTCCAGCCTGCAAATGAGACTTCTCAGATTAAGAGGTGAAAAATATCTTGTCCAAGCCAAGCATGGTAATTAACAATTCTACTCAAAGTATTGCAATAAGCATGATTTACAACATTTTATGGTGCTCTCTCCATCTTCAAGTATTCAGATACTATGTAATTAGTTCTCCTGGCAATCCTTTGAACTAGACAAACAGGTCCACACTACCTATAGGGAAACTGGCAGATGCGGATATAGGGTATGATCAGCTAGACACAAGTGACTGAGGTTTTGTAGTTTAAGAAGTTACTGGCCCCCTCATCTCATAAGAGATAATTTTCTTCAAGCACATTCCTCATCTATTACAAGTCATATAGTTTAGCTCTAACTCTCATGAAGCTGGACATGGTGGATTATTCACAATGCCAATAAGCACATCTTAACTGCAGGGTAATAATTTCCATTTGAGGGACGCTAACCTCCTGAAATAGTTCTAACCTGATCCTTTCAATGCATTGTGTATGACCTGTATCAAATCTTAGTGGTAAAAATAAGAATTAGTTTCTGCTATCCTTCCCTTTCATTATTAGACTATTTAAATAACAAACGTAGTTTTAGAAATAATATGAATATGAATATGAATATGAATATGAATATGAATGTGAATGTGAATGTGAATGTGAATATGAATATAAATATAAATATAAAAAAATATAATATACACGCAAACATAATCTGAATACAAAACCAATTCAGAGTTAAAATCTGTTCAGTTGCATGCACATCATACATTAGGAAAGTTTCCAGAAAATCTTGGAAATTATGAGATATGCAAGGGTATGGAGTATGCAGTATGACATTATCTATTGCACAGTCTGTATCTCCATATTTACAAAAAAAAGGCACTGTGCCTTGCAGCATAGGTCATACAAAGCCAACTATTTAATTTGGGGTTAAGCACTGTTGATTTAAAACTAAGAATGTGATAAAGTGCTTTCCTGTCCAGACCTGAAATACGTCTCTGTTATTTTAGCCAACAAGTGCAAAATCTCGGAGGTTAGTAATCTCTTTTGTTATATTGTTATACCTTTCAAAACAAGCTCCCAGACTGGTTCAGTGGCAAAACAGAGCAATAGCACTTTGGGTAATACTTTGGGAAGTGGTGTTAACACTCAAAAATTGTATGTACCTATGTTATGATCAGAATCAGTACTGACCTATATAGCACCTCAGCATTGTGTTATCGGTGACTGCTCCCCTGCAGCTAATTTATTTCAGAATAAGCACAGAGAGAAACTTGGCATTCCTTGGTGTTTTGCCTAAGACAGAGTGTATTATTCATTAGTTCTTGTTCAGAACAATCCCAAATATATTCTTGATAATATGTCTCTGATTAAGCTGAGCCACATTTAACCTACCTTTGGTTATACTTCAACTGCAAGTGAAGTGAAACTTGGTATTCTTTATCCAACCCAGAGGGGTAATTTAACTCTCAATTAACAGATGCTAGTGTGTGACTTTGAGAACATTAGGAACTATTACTCTACAGATGAAAAAATAATGACTAATTTTCCATAAGAACTTTAAATACAAAGGAATAATATGTTAACTGTATAGTTTTGATCCATATATCAAGGCACCTGCAAGTAATTTATTTGAAGACACAAATTATATGTTGTGATATGTGTTCACCTACATTTTTAATTATATATTCAAAGCAAAACCAACTGAAAAAGCAAAACCCAGAAATCTGCAGCTACTTACACAAAGTCAAAATTGCGTTAGTAAGTACAGAGTATGCAATCTATCTTTTTTTCTGCATACAGACATGGACTTTGCTACTATAATATTTGAGTGCTTTATACTAATGAGCAAATGTCTTCTAATATTTTTTTCCTCTGAGGAAAGAATGCTTCATTCTCACTCTTGTAGACAGGAGAGACCAATGCTCTGAAAGAAACTGAAGAATGTCTAAGTCTAACCATGGAAAAAATCATGTTGACTACACTTGACTATCCAGTTATGCAAAGAATGGATGCTCAAGAATCGTGATAAGTCAGAAGCTAAATGATCTAATGACAGAAAATTTATCTGTCATAAAGCCCATTTAGTTGAGATGCTTCTGTGATCCATCACCATTTTAGCTGAGCACCTCAAAAAATTTAAATAATTTTGATGACCTCTCAGATTTCAGATCCTCTAGCCACATTCATGTAACATTCTGTTTAGAGAACTGCATATTAATGTAGGCATATCAGTGGGGCTATATTGTTCCAAAGTCCAGAGTCATTGCTGCTGGACTGATTTAATTATTTATTGATTGTCCCCACTATCAAATGGCAATCAAACATTTAATTTTGCAATAGTGACTTACCACTCACTAATGGAAAAAAAAAATCTATATAGGTATAACTAACTTTGATACATTTTCTACTGCCAAAACCTTGTGATTTCTTGCTACCTATAGGCTTGGACCTCTTTAAGAAACACCACTAAAACGCCTATCAGGTTTGGCGACCCACTGGTGTGTTTTGCTCTCTGTTTGATGGAAAAATGTTACTTAAGGAAGGTAAGTTTTTTAGAATCATAATATCATAGAATAGTTTGGGTTAGAAGGGACCTTTAAGGGTCATCTAGTCCAATTCCCCTGCAATAAGCAGGGACATCTTCAACTAGATCAGGTTGCTCAGAGCCCGCTACAACCTGACCTTGAATGTTTCCAGGGATGGAGCATCTACCACCTCTCTGGGCAGCAAGTTCCAGTGTTTCACCACCCTCATTGTAAAAAATTTCTTTCTTATATCTAGTCCAAATCTTCCCTCTTTTAGTTTAAAACCATTACCCCTTGTCCTATTGCAACAGGCCCTGCTAAAAAGTTTGTCCCCATCTTTCTTATAAGCCTCCTTTAAGTACTGAAAGACCACAATAAGGTCTCCCCAGAGCCTTCTCTTCTCCATGCCGAGTAATCCCAACTATCTCAGCCTGTCCTCATAAGAGAGGTGCTCCATCACTCTCATAATTTTGTTTACTCTAGTGTTGTCTTTTACCAATATTGTTTCATTAAATAAAATTATCTGAAGGGGGTGTCAATGTCCTGATGCCTAGATGGCTATCATTTCTGCTTTACATAATTTTCTGCTGTGAATAGGTGAAAGACTCATTAAATTAAGAATTTGCCAAAAGACATCCAACACATTCCAGACACTGGAAAATATAAAAAGTTTTATGGAGTAATTATAGATTATTCTCCAGCCTCTGGAACAGGAGGTCCTGATTCTCTTTTCACTTGTGCTGATGTATTTAAGAAACAGTTTAATTTTAAGCGGATTTAATTAAGCAGTAATAAAAAGAGACGAGACTCCGGCACAGGTTTTCCAGTTCCTTCTTTATCCTATATACTTTCCCCTTGACTTTAAGACACGTAATATAGCTTACAATGTGTCAATTCCAAAGACCTAAGGCTATCTGGAAAACAAACCTTTTATTTCTTGTCTGATTTTGAAGTTCGTTTTTATTCCACCTCAGAACAAAGTGGAGTCCTTTTGTAATTTTCTGAAAAGAAGGCACAGAGAGTGTAAAATGGATATGCGTACAGCAGCTCAGCAGACATGGTATTCTGAGATAATAAGGAACCTTTCACTGAAAACTCCTCTTCCGAAGCAAGCAGTATGGATTAATATCATCAGTTTATTGAATAAATCTTTGTCTCTCCATGAACATTTTAACTCCGGACCTGTAGCTGGTTTTGATTCATTGTCATTTGCCAACACACATTTATCAAAGAGGTCTCAGTGAGGTTTTAAACTCTTCAAACTTCCCTCATAGTTAAAAGAATTTAATCACATTACAAAAGCTTTTAAGTAAATATAATGATAGCTTGCTCCCTAAATATCTGGTCTCTATAGAATGATGAGAAGGTAATTGTTTGAATTATTATTATATTTTTATATTTTAGTGTCAGATTTATATTCAGAGCTTTTCTTTTTTTTTTTTTTTTTGCTATTCTACGTATAAATCCTTGGAACTGTTGTTGCATTTCACTCTGGTTTCTTCTGCAAATATATTCATTTGTTATTTTGAAACATTTTGCTGCAGCAAAATAATGTTCTTTTACTTCAGTCCATGAATGAGATTCTATCAATGACATTAAAAGAACTGAAAACTAATTTTGCAGTGGAAACACATGCTATTCAGAAATGTCTCCTTTATAAAAGCTTTGTAGCTAAGCATGTCTAGAAGAGCTATCGGTTTTGCTGGGAGTCCGTGTAATGCCAGCATGCACTGTTTACATGTGCTGCTCCAGCTTTTATGCAATAGGCTTGGGCGGGTTTTCAGTAGAGAGCGAGATGATGTTCCAGGCCAGAAAGAGAAAATTCAGAAGACACGTATACACTATGTATTAGTTTGGTCATTCTAGAATTGTACCAATCACGCACAAAAATATTTCAAAACTATCCCAAGTTCATTTTAGAATACCAATATTTAGAGTTGAGCAGATGAGTTCAATGAAATTAACACCTTAAGAAAGTTTTTTTTTAAGTCTTCTTTTATAGCTACATAAAAGAAGGTCTCCATACAGGGAGGAAGGTAGAGTATATCACAACTAACAGTGATTCAGCACTACTTATTAAATGAACTACCCACATGTAAAAATACACATTTCTCAATGGCATTTAAGAGATACAGAATATGATGCAGACCATTGATTCCCTCCCCTGCCTGGACACTTTTCAGTTGTGAAGTGGTTGGCTTTTTATGTGAGAAATGCAAAAAGTTTTTAAGGATTTGTTTGTATTTATAAGTAATTAATTGATAAGGAATTAATTAGCCATTTTCTGATTTATTTTTGTCTGAATGACCACACCGGCTTTGCCTATGACTGCCTTAAAAATTTACTAAGAAGCAAAACATCTCCTTTTAATGTATAGAGATTTCCTTTTTTGAGTCTCATTTACCATCTGCTGCAGCAAGGCTGGAAAAATCAGAACACAGGGAAAATAAAAAGGGAAGTATTGTTTCAATATTTTTGCTGCACTTTTTAATTCATGCTTAAGTGAAGGTACCACTGGGCTCCAACAAGATACTACTACTACTGTTCATTTTGGTAGAAAAAAATGTTATGTTGCCATTTTAAAGGCGGACGAATGCCTAAACTGAAAGACTGATATGTCTGAGCCTTTATGATGGAGAAAATGGTGGCCTAATGGTAGTTCCACCCGCACCCCAAATCGTATAATCAGAATAGTATATGTTGTAGCTCCTAGACTCAGGCTGCAGGTCCTTAAGTACTCTAATAAACATACAGCTTTTAAAACTTTAACTTGAGAAGCATGAAGTGGGAAAAAAAGTTTAAACCAGCATACACTGAGATGCTTGATGCTATGCTATAGTCCTGTTTAGGGTAAATTCAGTGATTCAGTGAGAGTAAAGCATCCAGAAAAGTACCAGTCAAACCTGTAATTGCAATTACAAAACAGTAAGCTTAGAGAGAAAAAGAAAGGAAAGAGGAGATACATACCTGCATGATGATATGGATCTAATTAAAAATTTCCCAGAAAAATGAATGCTTATTTTTTAATATGCTGCTTCTTATGCATCTTTATTCATATTTTGACAATAACTTATAAGCCAAAAAATTACCCAACCCAAACGTTTTGTTCCACAGTCAACTTTGAACTAAACACTAGCATCAGAAAATACTTTAAAAATCCTACACGTTCTTATTACTGATGTTTATAGGTTTATCAGCTAGCTTAGACACAAAGGCTTAGAGTCTGAGCTGTGCTTTGATCAGAGATGAACCTGATGTTTGAAGGGGGAGAATGAGTGTTGGCAACCTTATTTAAAGGGCAGAACTTATGTATTATGTGAAATGCATGTAGTAAATGATCACTTGAAATACACACTTTTAAATAAAGTCTTAGGATTACTCTCAACCTTTCCATATAGGATGCCTTTTAGGAAAAAATGGAAACATAAAACAAAACTACTGAAGCAATTCTATTGAATCAAAAAAATCTGGAATAACACAGAATCTAAAGGTCAATCAAATCAAAGCAAAAAAACTCCTTACATACTCATTGTAATTTTGACTTGTTTTGGGGGTAAATGTGTAATTCAGGATATCTTTAAACTTCATGAGGGAACAAACAAGCTCTCTCTGTTACATTGATTTAGAAAAAAACAAAAACAAACCAACCAACCAAACAAAAAACAAACAAAAAATCCCAACAAACAACAAAAACAAAAAACTACACAGACCTAAATAAGAATCCTGGTGTTAAAAACAGACATTTACCAAATAAATAATTATTGTTTCCCATTTTCCAACTGTAGAGACTCCAATTTATATATGTTCTGTGTATCTTCATGGCTTCTCTTTGGCACTACAAATGGACGTGGCAGAAGTAGCTGATCTCCTTTCCAACCATCTGCATCCACAACTATGTGTACTTCTGGAAGAGGACAGAGGTGTTTCTCCATCATGCGACACAATCATGGTCACGATCACATCCCTTCTACCTCTTCTGTTGCAATTTTGCTGCATCTGCTCGTCAGTATGGCACACTGTGAAACTGTCATTAAGCCATCAGACAGAGAATGACACTGTATGAACTGGAAGCTATCTGCCAGCCAGTTTGTACACATATTTAATATTAATATTTCTGTGAGTGATCCTACAGCCAACTCTTTTGGCACTTGTGGTAAATATTGAGCATCTCACTTCTGAGAGTAAGCATCTGGGTTGCTTTATACACTTGTTCTCATAGTTCACAAGTAATTGGATTAAGTAAAATCAAGAAGATCATGATTGTCAGTAGGCAATCTAACACTCAAAATTCTGGCTTCTATCTAAATACATATATGGAAAATATTAAACTACACTTGTCTGTACCAAATTTTATAGATCTATCTTTTTATATGCACATATATTAATATATGCCTGGAATAAGTTGGGAGACATAGCACTTGTTTGTTTAACTTCAGATGAACAGAGATTTTCTGGAAGAGTGAAGAATTAATAAAACAGAAATCTCCTTTTCTTCATGCTATGATCCAACAGATGATTTTCTTCTTTTATTGTTTGGAATTCCAATGGAAGTAACTGGTGTAAGTACCTGAAAGAGCTACACTGGATCAAGACCTTTTAAAATTATAATTTTATAATAGTAAAACTCCCTAAACAAATAATTACCATGTGTGCTCATTGGGAATACAAAATAAAAAATGACAAAAAAAATCTTTTAATTTCATGTAACTTCTTTATTTTATTTTAGCGGAAGAAGAGCTTTGGCATTATAACTTCTGTCTTCAAAAAGGACAAGGGCTTATAACTGAATTGTAAAATCATATCTGTGCAAGCAACCTTTTTATCATATAAACATGGACTTAGAGCTCAGGCTTGAAAATACCTACACATACAAGTAGCTTTAGTGTTCATACTGTTGAACTCAGTATGACTGATAATGCTTATATTTTTTTTCCTGAGTGAAAACTTGTTGGAATCAAGCTTCAGTGCTTTTTTAATTATATCAGTATCTTAACCTGGGGAGAAGGGTGAAAAGTGAATTAAATTCTAATAAGTAATTTTGTTACTGGCACAAGTTATATATTTCAGTAAAAAATTTCCTCCGGTACAAATCAAAGAAACAAAACAGAACTAGATGAAACAAACAGACACATATTTTTCTAAGGTTAATACTTAGGTATTTTAAATAAATGTCCAACCTATTATTCCTGAACCTTTGAGGTTGTCTCAGGCAGTATCTGACCCCCAGAGTGATCACATGGAGGTATCTGCCCTACTCAAGTTTTAAGCACTGGAACCTACCACCAAGTAGCATTTTTAATACCCTCTGGCAAATCAATGTGCTGGGAGGCTACTTGAAAGCAGTAACAACAGTGGGGAAGTTAGAAGTGACAATTTCCATATTTCTAGAAATAAACACAGAACAATCACAGAAGGGTTTTTACATTCTGTTTGAGTCTGTGTTCAATCTTTTCAGTTATACATTTGCTAATGGGTGAAATGAAATAATATTTTTACCCTATTGAGAATGCATCTTTCATGGATGGAAGGTCGACTTCTTTTATCTTTTACTTTGTAAAAAATCCTATTTCTTGATGAATAATTTTACCAGCTTGTCATAGTTGATCTTCCTTTTCATTTTCTTTTAATGTAGACCTCAACAATGTAGATCCTAATTTGTATTGCATCATATATAATTAATGTTTCAAAGCTGTGAAGTGCATTGACTTGTAATAGTATGTGACTCATTAAATGACATTTTGTGAATATTCTTAGCACAACTATGATTAGGAAAATATACTTTATCATGTCGCTATGTCCAACATAAACCCATAAAATTATTCAATGAAAGACAGAATTACTACTCCTATTTGCTCATCCTCTTTGTTCCTTAGTAATGCAGAAGCTTCACGATTCCTTTAACAAATTTACATGCCAGCTGTATTACCTTATATAAATATAGCAGAAAAAAAGAAGAAAAATAGTTAATGTGCATGAAAGTGTAGGAGGAGGGAATGATAATACCAAAACTATGTGACATGAAATTGGCTGCGTATTTATATCAAGTGACATGGAGAAAAGGCCAGAAAGCCTAACCTCTTAACCTCTGGTGCTTGGAGATTAATGTGAAACAAGTGCTACATCCCTGTAGATCCGTGGACATCTGCTCTCGGCATACCCTATTTGTCTCCCTCTCTCTCTGAAAGGGCAGTTGGCTCTGTGGCTACAGTGCTGTGGTTTCCAGTTCATATGATATTCAACAGCAGGCAAGAGTTCAAAATCACCTCATTTGACTCTGGTGTTCTGTCTGTATTGCATTGCCATGGCACAGGAAGCACAGGCACAACAGAAATGTTTGAAAACCTTAATACATGCAGTGGGACAGACTCCTGAGCATTAAATCAGCTGAGATATTCCTGAGAGAGAAGGGGGGGGAAAAAACCCACATCAGTTTCCCTTGTTAAAATCATCAATAAAAAGTGAATGCTGCAAGAAGAGAAAAATACAAATGAAAAACAGGATTGGTTGATGGGTCTGGCAAAAATGTGGAACTATTCCAGAACAAATAAACAACAATATATTGCATTTTATTACTCAGGAAAAAAGTCAGTACATGTAGTACTGAGACCACGCTTTGAATCAGTTCGTCAGTGCTATCCCATGTGAATAGGTTAGACAATTCCCTGAAACGATTTTTACCTTTGGCTGATTTAAAGTCCTAAACTGACACTTCAAGTATTTAATGTGTGATTTTAAAGACAAATAGTACCACAGATGTTAACATGTCAGTTAGGCATGTGTTTAGGTGTTTTATCATATCAAAACCTCATGTTCTGTAGCTCTGTCGAGAAATTTCACCAGTTTCCTTTGAAGCACATTCAACTATGTTATTCAGTAACAGACTTTTTTGCTGTAAGACCTATCAAAACAAACCTTTCTTTTTGAATTACCATGAAGATGAGTTATTTTCTCTTTGTCTAAGTGTTCAGTTGCTCATTGAACAGTTATGCTTCCTAGACAGAGCAAACGGGGTACATCCTGACCTTTTCATAAGGACCCCTTTAAGAATGCAGAGTTTTAAACTGATGGTAGCTTTGTTAATACAGAGTCTCTGTTTCAAGTACTGGTTTTGTGTATTGGAATCCTCCAGACCCTCATCCCTGAGGAGTATTCGCAGAAGCAAACGCTAGCCTCTTCATGTTAATTTCCCTGGATTTCTTCTTTAAGCAAGGAAAAAAGATGTTTTCCAGAGGACAATTCATAGTGGTTGATTTAGACACCTCCTCTGAATCGCTCTTGCAAGGACCTATCGTTGTCCATGTATTACTGAGGAAGCCAAGGGAGAGTAGTCTCATGAGGCCAGTTAGCCTTTATGATTACTGCCTGTAGCCTTGTATTTTATCTATATATCATGAATCACAGCTGAGCCAGAGTTGCCAGGTGATAAGACTTGGACCATTAGTTCAGGAGACAGTAAAATACTTCTACCTCAGATCACTTTGTTTGTACCGTTTTATGAATGACTGCTAAATAAAAAAATACACATTTTCTTTATTAAAATAAATATATATTGTGTTACGCTTTACTCAGTAATTATAGTAATATACATCCTATGTCATATATTTGCAGTCCTGCATACCCACGCAGAGTATGCTAATAATGTAAATCTACTAAAAACATACAATTTTGAATTTACAGCCACAAGCATGAAGGCAGTAGTCTTTGCTATAATTTAAAAAGCACGAATATCTGGAGTATAGTCAAAAGTTCCAAGTGGCTTATCATCTTCAAAATGTGAGAAGATAAAG
This sequence comes from Burhinus oedicnemus, assembly GCA_008921705.1. Lineage (NCBI taxonomy): Eukaryota > Metazoa > Chordata > Aves > Charadriiformes > Burhinidae > Burhinus > Burhinus oedicnemus. Next base: position 1,466,328 of record VFFE01007237.1, on the reverse strand, counting down.
TTTGCAAAAATAACTAGTAAAAGTGTACGTCTGGAATAAGCAGTACTATAGCAGGAGCATATCAGTTATTCTGTTATTTTAAACCTAGACAGTTTATAAAAATTATACATATATTATAAATGTAATATTTTCCCTAAGCTTCATCCTTAAACAAGGGTGAAAAAATAATTAATTTCAAAGAGTCGATTCATAGCTGTTAAACCAGATACTTTTCCTGAAACACTCTTCCCAAAAAACACGATTACTGAAGAAACCCATGGATGGTAATTACACATGTATTATATATGTAGCATTTTCTGTTTTCAGGTAGGTGTTTCATATGGATCCAATGAAAAAGACCTACATGCACATACTTTTGAATATAATTAATTAGACTAGATTTTCCGAAACAAAATCAATATAATATATACAAAGTATAATTTATATACAGAATAACCTACCTTCTATCAGTTAGAAAAATTAACAATGGAAAATTCCCTTCCCTTTTGTATAAGAGCCTGATTCAACAACACATTTCTAATGTCAAGATGCAGAGCAACTGTGAGAGTTTTTACTGACTTTTTTGTCTTATCCTGTAATGACAGCTCTTCTCTTTCAAACAAAATAAAACCGAACAAATCACAACAAAAGAAAACACAATGAACACAGCACTTTCTTCCTCAGTCTCTGTACACCTGCATTACAGTTAACAGGTTGAATTTATTGCCCAAAGACATATTAAGCTTTATCAACCTAAGCACCCTTATTAGCTTGGTCATGGGATCTTACATTCCAGCATGGGCCAGAAAAGTGCTTAGGAATCTTTGGCCCTGTACTTGCGTTAAGCTTCATATTACCATGGGTATGTTATGGGTTTCCAAATAAGGTAGTTTTACATGAAACTGAAAAATATCCTGTCCTTAAAAGTACATGTGCTGAGAACCTCACAGCAGTTGGTGAATATAGGAAATCTACATTCAACTAGAATATTTATTTTTCATAGTGTTTGTTTAATCTAAGTATATTAACTTTATAAAAAAATTGTTCCTTTGCTATTTATCACTAGCTCTACGAAAATAAACCAATGATCCTACTAGAATCCTGCCAACCTACAGAACTAATGGAAGGAAAACCAATAAATGCAAAACCAAACAAGCAAATGAACCCCTTTTTGGTTCTTATAAACTCTTGGAAAATACAGTTTTTCATGCCATGACACTGATGGAATATCTTTATTTTTAGATGTTGTATTGTAGCAACAAGCCATAAATGTGAAAAGTATTTCTCCTATTTGGATACCTGCAGGTTTGAGTTAGATAGCTACTGACACAGCTCAGGCAATGTTGTCAACCAGGGACATGCTGCCCATGCTGGTCAAAGCTGATCTCTTTCTTACCTTTGTAAACTCAAGAAATAAGAACCAGTACAGACCATACTGTATGGTGATGGAAATAATTTCTAATGGACTGTAGTTTAGTTACAAGATATTGCAGAAATATGTACATCATTCACCACTAGAAATATATCTTTTTTTTTTTCCCACACAGCAACGTGTCCTTTAATGAGAATGGCCACATTCACCTTGATCTCCCTGTATGCCACACTTCACTTATCGCAATATTAATTTGATAGCACAAAGTATCAGCATATTGAAAAAGTGTCTGAAAATGACAAAAAAAAAAAATCATATTCTTACCTGCAGGAAAGATCAAATATCATAGCTCATCCTTTGCATTTGAGATGTTCATGAAAAGTAAGATTGTAATTTATTATTTCTTAATTTTATGCAAAGCAAGTAAAAAAAAAAATCACATTCTGTACAAATTGAACTAATATGAGCAAAATGGCTAGAACTACATTTGCGAAGCATCCAGCTAAAGTTTTTGCATTGTCACCTTGATTAATGTCCAACATCTGTGCCAAGCAGGCTCTAAAACTGTCTTTTGTTCAAGTCCAGTTTATATGCTGATGTTCAGGATAAGAAAATAGGTGCCATCTTATTCACTGAAGAATAGCTTTATCCATGGTCACCCGAATTGAAGTTTATTTCCCCACAGACTATAGAAGTTGATGATAATATTCCATATTACAATTCCAGATGGAACTTCACAAGTGGGAGTAGTAAAAACATTTTTTCTTCAGCATGAGCTGATAGCTTGACCTTTATTTAAGTTGAAACTTACACAAATGACCTTAGTATTTTGGGATTTCACTTTATCCCCATAGCTTCTGTTTATGTTTTAAAATCTGACTCATTCTCTATTTCAAGTTATTTTGTCATAGCTTGAAACTCTATAGGAAAATTGATTTACTTGAACATCAGCAAAGGTAAATAAATAACAAACTATAAAGACTGTGGTTAAATTTAATGGTCAGCTCTGTAGGATGTAATTCAGTTACACAACTGTCTTTTACGTTCCAAAAGTTTGTAAACTATTTAAAACTAAATCAAATTGAATTAATAACACTACAATTGACATTTCCTTCTAAACACTAATATCCTTTGCAATTAATGTAAGTGTAGTATTAGTTTAGCTTTTAAGTTATCAAATGTGCTGTTTGGTAAATGATTAATCATTTCATATTAAATTACTGGTACTTTAGAACTGTAGAAATTCCACCTGTGCATACAAAGAAAAGGTTTGACTGTAAGAGAAAATTTAATTAAAAATAAGAGAATGGTTTTGCTTTTAAGTCCTCTTTTGCAAATTAAGACTGAATTTTCCTACAGTCTGCCAAGTACTTCTAGATCTAGTTTATTTGCATTTGAATTTTTGTTCATACCAATGAGAGAAACCTGCTGAATCATCTCCTCTTCTGTTTGCACTTGGATTTCTGCAGAATTGAATCCTGACCCTGCAAAAATTTCTAAGTTTAATAAAAGTAGTCACACTGATGTCAGTGGAACCATTCACTCAGAAAGCCAAGCATGTGCATAAACATCTGTAGATTCAAAGCTGTAAAAGGTCAAAATCAATCCCTCTAATTTCTCAGCATTTTGCCTAGCAGACCATCAAACACCCAGACAAAACAACACACAAAGTGTGATGCTGAAAAAAAAGAGAAAAGGGTAACTGCAGAATGTTTTAAAACCCTGTACTAAAATAAACTTATATTCAGAGCAACAGAAAATTACTTGAGAATAAAGAATCTATGCAATAATATGTTTGAAGGGTCAAAAAATAATGCTTTATTTAGACATCATCATGAATTTTACAGGAGAGCTGAAGCTGTTTTTCTTGATCATATGAAGTTCTTCCATGCTGGATGATATGAATTCACCTTTTAGCTGCTAAAAACTACATCATATAAAAACACCTCTGAAGAGCACACACTTTTCCTTTGTGCTAGATTACACAGGAGTGAGACATTCCTAAAAATGTAATGCACTCTGAGTGCAGCTTCAGTATCATGATATATTACCAGTGTTTATGGAATAGCTTAGAGTAATAAAATTTAGAAATTATCTGCAAATGGTCTTCACAGCACTTTATTTTGCAAGTGATTCCGCTTCTAATCTTGAAAAAAAAATAAAAACAAAAATACTTGTAATTTTACTTGTAAAAGAACAATGTTCAGTTCAGCCCTATAACCCGTTTGCCTAAATTTGCATCAGTAATATGCAAAAGCTTTACCAAATATTTTATTTACTTGTTATTTTTATGAGACCTTGTGTTGCATTTAAAATGCAGTCAGACCTCAAGGGTGGAAAGTTAAACCACAGGCATTAAAGGTATTTCCCTTTAATGATAGTTAATTACCAAACATTGCAGGGTATCAGGGTCATTAATTTCACATAACCAATTCTGGAGCAGTTACACCTATACAATTAATTGTTGTTGTTTTCTTAAATATTTCCAACTGTGCTGTCAGCTATGGGCAGCTTCATTAGGTTGTTACACCATTCTATATCAATAACTGACCACTTGTATGTATAATCCTGAGACGCCTGGCACCACCCTGTGCCGGCGTACTTGCAATGCCTCTGCTATTTTACATGCTGACTCCTCCGCTACAGTCTTGAGATGGTTCACTTTCCCATACATTCTTATTCTGAGTCTTTGACCCTGGTTTCATTCTACACACTTGAGGTTTCTAAACTTATTTGTATGTGCATCTGTAGCCCTTTCTCAACTTGATACCTAATTACAACAATATTAATGGAAATCATCAAACTTCTTCTCTTAAATTCATTTGATTGTCTTCAAGTTACAACAGCCTTTATCAAAACACTGATTTCACAATACTAAGGAAAGAAATTATAATAATCCTATAGGAGTGAGCATTAAACAACAAATACTGAAGCAGCTGATATTTGTAATGTTATACAACTAATGTCTAAAACCTGCTGTTTCTCCATTCTCAAATGATGAGACTTATTCTCAACTGATGAGACAAGAATTACATGTCAGGCTAATGACACTTAAAGCTTCATCTTTTAAAATTATAAAAAGGAGTATCTCTGAAAAATAAAAAAAACAAAACAAAAGAAACATTTGGTAGATTTTATTTCACTTTTGCTACAGGACTATCCCAAAGCATCCAGGACAGACATTTGTACTACCTGACCAGTCTAAGATCTCTTTTAAGAAATACGTGCAATGTAATCACCTGAGTAAGCCACAGTTTTTGCTTCTTTTCTTCATGTCTACATCACTTGCTTTGTGAAATAAGTGACCATAAACTGCATGAGCTGTTGATTCTACTTAAAAATGTGATCCAGTCCCTCCAAGGTTAGGAAGACCTATAGGTATATGCTGCCTAATTCTTGCTCTGTACAAGACGAAGCAACCTGAAGGTCAATTAGTTTCTGAATCTTATTTTACAGGACCACTATATACTGTATATTAGAACATATAACCTGCTTATTGTAGGTCTGGTACTACTCCCACTGAAGTAGCTAGGCATTTACCCATCAACTCCAGTGGGAGTTCAATGAGACTCTTAAAATAATTTCTATTCTATTTTCTTAATTTTTCTGTCCTCCTCTTAGGTCAGATCATCCTCCCTGCATAATGAGAAACTGAAATACTTACAAAAGTGTAGGAGAGACACTACTGATATTGCATAATTTAAATACTACAGTCCTCTAATTTTACATTAAAACTTTAGACAATGTCAAGTACTTCTTGAAAAGAAGTAATTTTAACTCTTGTTTGTTTGAAGACATTAAGTTGACTAAGCAAAGATTTTATCTTTTTTTTTGCTGTTTTTCAGTTTTGTAAATATTTGTTCCTTTTTTATGAGTTTGAAATGAGTTTAAAATTAGAGTACTTGCAATGTTTTCTGTTCACATGAATCATTGTTAATAACAATACTGATACAGAGACTGTACTGGTAGTCATTACCCTCTATACTGAATCTGATCATCATTTACATCATTTCTGATCCCAGGGATAGCAGGGAAAGAAGTAGCTTTTCCGTCTTTCCTGTCTAACAAAGTTTTTATATGGCACACCCCATTCTCATTCTAGTTCTGCATGAGTAGCCAGTGTGATTTTCTTCTCTTTGCACAATTACAGAAAAACCGTCTTTTACATTTTTCCTCCAGTTATAAACTGGAAAGGAGCCTGGGAAATGGCCTGAGACAAGCTATTGCTCCTCCAGGCTGACCTGCATGTGGAATGGTGGTTACTACAGGCCCAAGTGGTAAGTTGAATGCAGATGCCGTGTTTTGAAGTATTAGAGTTTAACTCACTGCCTGAAAGTACTGTTGTGTCACTTGGTCTCACCATCAGTGAGCAGTACCTGAGTCATTTTATGTAATAATTCAAATGAATCCTTTAGTACAACCTTTAAACAAAAGACACGAATCACGGAATCATGGAGTCACGGAAATTTCAGAGTTGGAAGGGACCTCTAGAGATCATCTAGTCCAACTCCCCTGCTGACGCAAGAATGCCTAGAGCACATTACTCAGGACTGCATCCAGGCGGGTCTTGAAAATCTCCAGAGAAGGGCACTCCAGAACCTCCCTGGGCAGCCTCTTCCAGTGCTCTGCCACCCTCACCGTAAAGAAGCTTTTTCTTGTGTTTGAATGCAACTTCCTGTGTTCCAACTTGTGCCCATTGCCCCTCGTCCTGTCACTGGGGACCACTGAAAAGAGTCTGCCTCCATGCTCCTTCAACCCACCCTTTAGATACTTAGAAGCAAGAATAAGGTCTCCCCTCAGCCTTCTCTTCTCCAGGCTAAAGAGTCCCAGCTCTCGCAGCCTTTCCTCATAAGGGAGGTGCTCCAATCCCCCAGTCATCTTTGTTGCCCTACGCTGGACTCTCTCCAGCAGTTCCCTGTCCCTCTTGAGCTGGGGAGCCCAGAACTGGACACAGTATTCCAGTTGTGGCCTCACCAGTGCTGAGTAGAGGGGGAGAATGACCTCCCTGGACCTACTGGCCACACCCTTCCCTATGCAGCCCAGGATTCCATTGGCCTTCCTGGCAACAAGGGCACATTGCTGGCTCATGGATAATTTACTCTCTACCAGGACCCCCAGATCCTTCTCCTCAGCACTGCTTTCCAGCAGGTCCGCACCTAACCTATAGTGGTGCCTAGCATTCTTCCTCCCCAGGTGCAGGACCCTCCACTTGCTCTTGCTGAACCTCATTAGGTTCTGCTCTGCCCAGCACTCCAGCCTGTCCAGGTCATGCTGGATGGCAGCGCGGCCCACTGGAGTGTCAGCCACCCCTCCCAGTTTGGTATCATCAGCAAACTTGCTGAGGATACACTCTGTCCCCTCATCCAGGTCATTGATGAATAGATTGAACAAGATGGGACCGAGTATTGACCCCTGGGGGATGCCACTGGTTACAGGCCTCCAACTTGACACTGCTCCATTAATCACAACCTCTGAGTTCTGTCACACAGCCAGCTCTCAATCCATCTCTCTGTCTCCTCGTCTAGCCCACACTTCCTCAGCTTCCTAATGAGGATGTCATGGGAGACAGTGTCAAAAGCCTTGCTGAAGTCAAGATACATGACGTCTACTACTCTCCCCTCATCCAGCCAACCAGTTAGAACATCACAGAAGTCTATCAGATTGGTCAAGCACGATTTACCCTTGGTAAATCCGTGTTGACCACTTCCAATAACTTCCTGTTCCTCAATGTGTTTGGAGATGACATCCAGAACGAGTCGCTCCATTACCTTCCCAGGGACAGAGGTGTAGTTCCCTGGGTCCTCCTTCTTGCCCTTTTTGAAGATTGGAGCCATGTCAGCCTTCTTCCAGTCCTCAGGCACCTCTCCTGTTCCCCATGACCTTCCTAAGATGATGGAGAGTGATCTAGCAATAACATCTGCCAGCTCTCTCAGCACTTGCAGGTGCATCCCGTCAAGGCCCATGGACTTATGGGTGTCCAGCTTGGCCAAGTGGTCTCTGATCCAGTCCTCCTCAACTGAGGGAAAATCTTCCTCTCTCCAGGCCTTCTCCCTTGCCTCCAGGGTCTGGGATTCATAAGGGACAGCTTTAGCATTGAAGACCAAAGAAAAGAAGGCATTCAGTAACTCCGCTTTCTCTGTGTCTTCCACCACTAGGGTGCCCATCTCATTCATCAGTGGGCCTGCATTTTCCCTAGTCTTCCTATTTCTATTGATATACTGAAAGAACCTCTTCTTATTATCTTTAACTGCAGTGGCCAAGCTGAGTTCTGCTTGGGCTTTGGCCCTTTTAATTTTCCCCCCTGCATAGCTTCACTACATCTTGGTATTCCTCATAAGTTGCCAACTCCCTTTTCCAAAGAATGTAAACTTTCCTTTTGCTCCTGAGGTCCAGCCAAAGCTCTCTGTTTAGCCAGGCTGGTCTTCTTCCCTGTCAGGTTGTTTTTTGGGACATGGGGATGGTCTTCTCCTGTGTTTTTAAGAGCTCCTCCTTAAAGTATGACCAGCCTTCCTGGGCACCTTTGCCCTTCAGGACTGTATCTCAAGGGACACTGTCAACCATGCTCCTAAACAGGCTAAAGTCTGCCCTTCAGAAGTCCAAGATGGCAGTTCTACTGGCTCCCCACCTTGCTTCTCCAAGAATTGAAAACTCTACCATTTCGTGATCACTCTGCCCAAGACAACCTCCAACCTTTACATCCCTCACAAGACCTTCTCTGTTAACAAACAGTAGGTCCAGAAGTAACCTAAAGAGAGGGAACAAATTCCCAAAATATTTCCTAAAAAATACCTAGGACTTTTAAACACAGATATATGTCTCCAAGTCTAAAACCCGGTTCACTAAGTTTTCTGACAGTAGGTCTGAAGTAAGCATTTTGATGAAAGTGTTAAATGACATTAAAATTTTTTACCAAAGGAGGAGGCAGAGAAGAACCTAATTCCCTATGCCCTGTCTTGGGAATAAGAATGTTTTAAATAAACTGTCCTGTTGGAAGTATAAGCTGGTTTCAGTCAGAGAAGCAAGATTTAATTTTGGTGTTTGTATGACAATTTAGTTAAAGCAGTGACAACAAAATTTACACTCACGATGTTTGAATTATGGGTGCTCTTTCTAATCATATTATAACTCAGTGGTTTCAATTGTTTGGAGCAGCATTTTAATTTTTCAGATAATTGTATTTTGCATTGTATAGGTTATTTCCTTTTTGAAAGGTCTGTTTCTGAGAATTAAAGTTGCTCATAAAGCTAATATCCATAAAGCAGTGGTGCCAGTCCTTCCATTTTCTTGCAGAAGGACACTTTCTTTACAAGGCATAAGGAAAAGAGGAAACATTCCTTTGAATTACTTTTTTCTTAGCAATCTGTGGAGTATTCCTCTAGAAGAATTATGTGAACAGGCTCCAGACAGTTTGTGGAGAGTCATTGCCTCTTTCCCTTTGTGGCTCAGTTTTTACACATAACACAATTCATTGCTTTGGAACCTACATTATCACTTTTGTTTCTTTTTAATGACATTAACATAAATGGGTTCATGCACAACTTGTCAATCTCCTGTATCTTGTCCATCATCTGAATGGAAGCTAAACCCTTGCATACGTTTTACATTTTAGCTAAAATGGCAACATTATTGAGAATTCTGATTTTTACCTTTAATCCTCAGTAAATTAATAGTCTCTTTGGAAGTCAAAACAGTCTGATAATCACCCTACAAAGTCTCATTAGACCACTGCACAGTTTCCAGAAGACTGGAGATTCACTGGTGCTTTCACTAATGAGCATCTTTGAAGCAGGCAAATGTATGCACCAAAGTTTAGTTATGAGGAAAACAATAGAGTAAAAAGAACCCTTTTGCTCATTCAAGAAATCCCCAGACAAGCTGGAGCCATGTTTTAAAAATATGTTGAATGAGCCACAACTGGAAAGGACAAACAGAGCACTACCTATTTGCAGAAGGAATAGAGAAAGGAAGGTTCACAGCTTCATTTTGGAAACAGTGATGTTTTGAATGTGTTTGCAAAATGAAATCACTCAACCTTCTGCAGCTTTCTGTCATCCTACAGCATGGCTGTAGCCTTAAATACAGGCAATATTCATTTCACATAATTTTTATTTTCATTTATTTCATATTTCTGTTGGGCTCATTAGCAAACAACAAATTTAGTCCTTCACAGTCCTAGATCCTGTTTAAATATTGTCTGAATATTTACAACACACTTGAAAATCCAGAGGAAAAAAAAATGAATTTACATAAGGAAAATGCCAATACAGTAGAATTATAGTGATGCCAATACAGTAAATATGGCTATTAATAATAACATGCTAAAGCCAGTTGTTAGCTCTGCGTATGAATTCTTTCAGTTAACTCACTTTTCATGGGCAATATATTTCACTAACAGTATCTTATCTAAAAGCTATTGTCATATTGTGGCCTAGCATTTAATAGTTCTAACTCCATGCTTGTTACACATTACTTTGATAGCTGACACCATATCATTCAGAGATAAGTCTAAAAATATCTTTCTCCAAAGCTCAATGTCTTTTTGAAGAATATAGCCTCTCCTTGATGCACACATATATCTCCTAATAATTTTAGTAGTATTTTATGCATTCATTGATAGAGAATGTAATTTGAGGACACTTAATATTTCCATACCGTATATAGATAACAACCGTATCTCAAAGTACTTAATTCTAACTTTATTTACAAGGTGGTTCTGAACTTAGGGTAGTTTGATATTTAAGATTCATTATTCAGCTACAGAGGGAAAAATACGAGCTCACATGCTAGACTATCTACAGAAATTATCAGCCAGCTTGATTATCATCACCTCCATCACAACCATCTTTCAGCCGTATTCTTAATTTCATAAAACTGGGACAGAACCTTAGCTTAGGTAAATTAAAGTCTTTTTAAACACAACACATTTCTCATGAAAATATAAAGGAGAGAGAAGGGAATCCAAAATATGGTAGTGTCTCATGTTGTTTTCAATCCTTCCCAAGCTGTTTCTAATCTCAAACTTTGATTTTAGGTGCATGGATATTATTACTGTTTAAGTCAGTGAGTCATATCTCTGCTGATGTAGCTCTATTGAAATGAAACCAGAAAAAAAATAAAAATGGGCCCAATAGAAGCCTCAGCATGTGTCTTGGAGCAGAATATCCATCTTCTAGTAAACCCATCAGTGTTGCATTTGTGTACCAATTTCACCCAAAGGGTTATTTCACGTATGCGTATGAGTGAAAAATTTGGAATCGCAATCATAGTTCATTTTGTATTGAAATAAGTGATTCAGCAGATGCTGTGTACCTATTTTGCCAGGTAGAAATACATGTATATCAATAAGGAACATAAAAATCCGAGAAAATTCTTACAGTCAATGACTTTGTATGAAGGTCAAGGCTAAATCTTCTGTGGCATACTTCATCTCCACATACCCTGAGGACCTCCCTTGCTTATTGTTTAATCTTGACTTCCCCAACTTTTTCTCTTCATATTAGTGGATATTTCTATGATTTTTACAATATTCCTTCTCCTATCCCCGAAATAAGAATTTCACTTCAATATTATTTAAAATAACACAACTTAAATACTGCAGGTAACTTAGGAGAATTCCTTTAGAAGATCCATAATGTACCTGTGCATGGCTGTGCACGTGTGTGTGTCTGTGGTTGAGGGAAGCCTGCAACTGGAGTGGAACTGTGGGTCTTGTGGACTCATAATACGCAAGAGTCAGCAACTGGGGAGTCCTGGCATCCAGGGGCCAGTTGCTGGGCAGACTGGAAGGATTCACATTGTAGATGTGGATACGTATTTCCCACAAAGGAACCTTCATTCTGACCAGCTAGAGAGAGGAACAGGATGAGGCCACTGATGCTGTTTGTGTCTGTGTGAGTGCTCAGTGTGTCATCTGTGTTAATCTCTGTGTCCAGCCATGTGTACATGTACTGTGTGTATGCGTGCATGTGTGCCTATCAGGAACCCGATCAGTCTCACTGTTGGCTGGACCTGGGGACATGGAGCCACAGCAGCCTCAGCTCTGTCATCCTGCTGGATCAGCAACTCCTGACACTTTTATTACTGATCTTGCTCTATTTCTGTATAAGCATCTGTAGCTCCCATCACCCAATCCTAAAGAATTAAGATTTATCCATTAACCTTTGCAAGACCTGCTGCAACTTTTGCATCTGAATACCAAGCACTTTTCAGTTACCATAGGTTATTTCTTCTTCAGAAATAGCCATGAAATATATCAAGAAAATTGCTTTTCATTATTTTTCCTTTGAGTAACAGTTTTAAGCTGATCTCATAACTCTGAACCTCCTGTAGTTATTTACATCAATACAATCTGAATGTAATGTGGATTATACATGATACTAGATCAGAATAGCAGCAGTCTACACTTACTTTACACACCAGAGGCAGAAAAATAGAAAACAGTATCTGTGTTTTCATATTTTGTTTAATAATTATGAATCCAATTTACCATTTTTTTTAATAATAGCAGGCAGTTTATTTAGCTATTATAGCCTAATAGTACTTACAAAAGAGATCTCTAACAGCAGCTATAAATATTTATGCATCTAGCATGCACTTGGGTTTGGTGTAAACACGTGTATCTCAAGCCAGCCATGGATATTTGTTTCTGAAATAACATATTATTTCACTAGTGTTTATAGCACTCTTGCAGTGAAAGCAGGAGTTCTTCTGAAGGTACATTAAATTAACATTAAATCATAAGTATTTTTAGTAATGAATTGTATGGTAACTCCCTACATAAATTTTACAGTGTGGTGAATTTTGTGGTGATGGCTGCTGTAAAAAAAAAAAAAAACCCACAAAAATCCCCCCAAACAAACACGAAAACATAGAGATGTTGGGAGGAGATCATACTCTTCCTTTGAATCACTATATACTGCTCTCTGGGAAAGTAAAAGAAAGGTGAAAAACATATTCTTGAAATCTAATGTATTCATGTAATATTTAAAGTGTCGATCCATTTGTAATACTACTGCAAGCTTGTTGATATAAAGTGTTTATGTAGTTTCAGTAAAGTATTATAGAAAGATAGAAACTTGCCGTCATAGTTGCTTAAAATATGTTTACCTTCCACGTAGTCTTTTTCACATTCATACATATGTCTGCAAAGTACCAGCTTGTACACGTAGCAGGTAGGAAATTATGAGAAACCAGTCTAACTTTTCACAGTGTTCCAGAAACATGAAAGATGATAGAATCTCTCCTCAGCAATGAAGGCATACTAAGCCAGGACACCGGTTTCAGAAACCATAGTGACATAAACTGTAGTTTCTCATGGCTTACTAGTGTGTGTTGCTAGCAAGAGCAAATAAATAGCTCAGGTTTACACTGCTCATTGTTCAGAAGAACAAAATGAAAATATATTCAGCTTGTTGAGGCTTAAGATGGTTCAGGAAAATTCTGATTTCTTCCCTGTCCTGGAGGGTATTTGATTAAAAGACTATATAGCTGGACAACCTTGCTTATTGTGAAAAAGTCTGCTATAGAAAATCAGTTTCCATTGGTTCCTGAAACATACTGAACCTTTAGGAAGAGCCATTTATTTTATTCAAAAGTTTTAAGATAAAAACAGCTACTTCTACAATTATCTGTTTGTTTGTTTGTTTATTTTTTACCATTGTAACTTCTGGGGTTTTTGGGAGACTGGCAAAGCCATTAGCTCACAGGTCTGTCCTGTGCCCTCTTACATCCCATTAAAGTGTCCAGAAATCTCTATCTATCCATACCACAGCTGCAGAACTGCAGAACTACAGAACTACAGCTTTTATGGACTGTTCCTAACCCTCATTCCCCATCACCCTGTGCTGCTTGGTGAGGTGGGAGGAGGTAGAAGGAGTGAAGTTGAACCTGGAAAAAGGGGGGCTGAGGAGAAGGAAAAGGACATGCTCCACGGTGAATCAGGCACAGCCCTTCCCCCTTGAAGGGACTGCAGCCTGTAGAGGATCCACATCAGAGCAGAAGAGCAGAGCACGAAGGATGGAGTAGCAGAGAGAAACCTCTGTATTCTGGCCGCAACCACCCACAATATAAATGTTGCTTATATATACCAGTGACCCAAGGAAAGTGCAGCACTTTGTCGCAGTGGGATTTCCTGTTGTCCTTGTTGCCCAGCTTATGCCTCCTGTCAGTCTGACTCAAGCTACAAGAGGCAAGATTATCATCAGAAAGTCCATAAAAATAGCTCAGAAGATCAGTAAGGATGGTACTTCCAGTAGGTTGCTGATGTTTTGCATTTTCCTTCAGTATTCAAAGCTGAGCTTCTTGATTCTTGTCAGTACATTAGAATAGTTGAGTTTCGATAAAGACAGTTTAATAGGTACAGCAAAAGCCGCGCTCACAAGCAAAGGGCTACGAAGATGATGAGGGGACTGGAACATCTTTCTTATGAGGAAAGGCTGAGGGACTTGGGTCTTTTTAGTCTGGAGAAGAGAAGACTCAGAGGGGATCTCATCAATGCCTATAAATACTTAAAGGGAGGGTGCCGGGAGGATGGCACCAGTGTTTTTTCAGTGGTGCCCAGTGATAATACGAGAGGTATCGGGCACAAACTTGAATGTAGGAAGTTTCATCTGAGCATGAGGAGGGACTTCTTTCCTTTGAGGGTGGCAGAGCACCTGAAGAGGCTGCCCAGAGAGGTGGTGGAGTCTCCAACTCTGGAGACATTCCAAACCCTCCTGGACGCCATCCTATGCAACCTGCTGTAGGTGTCCCTACTCTGGCAGGGGGGTTGGACTAGATGATCTGCAGAGGTCCCTTCCAACCCCTGTGATTCTGTGATTTTGTGAAGCTAAATGTGTAGTTTTCTATTCTGATTGTATCTTCACTGGATAGGCTACCACTTTCCCTTTTTCCTTTTCATTTATAGTTGATTATCTTGACAGCAACCCCCCAAAAAACTGTGTCCCATAAGACTGCTCCTTGACTCCTATGTGTACCTCATAACTCTATTTTATATATAAATTTAAAAAAGAATGTTGTAAAAACTTTGAAATATATTGCATTAAATAATTGTATCAATGAGACCGAGTCCTCAAATATTTTCAAAGGTATGAGCATTTTCCCAAGATTTTATTGTGTATGCCTTTATTTTCCCAAACACAGTTTTAGAAAAGTGAGTATTTTTTCATGCTTTGCTAATGAAAGAGTGGACAGGGAAGAACCATGGATATTGTCTATCTGGACTTCTCTAAAGCCTTTGACACAGTCCCCTACAACATCCTTCTCTCGAAATTGGAGAGGTATGGATTTGATGGGTGGACTATTCAGTGAATGAGGAATGGTCAATTCCAGAGTAGTGATCAACAGCTCAATGTCTGGATGCAGATCAGTGACAAGTGGTGTCCCTCAGAGTTCTGTACTGGGACCAGAACTGCTTAATATATTCAGTAATGACATAGACAGTGGGATTGAGTGCACCCTCAGCAAATTTGCAGATGACACCAAGCTGAGTGATATGGTTGACATGCCTGACGGACAGGATGCCATCCAGAGGGACCTAGACAAGCTTGAGAAGTGTGCCCATGTGAACCTCAAGAGGTTCAACAAGGCCAAGTGCAAGGTCCTGCACATGGGTTGGGGCAATCCAAGGATGCAAGCTGGGGGATGAAGGGATTGAGAGCAGCCCTGCCAAGAAGGACTTAGGGGTCTTTAGGGGTCCAGGATGAAGAGCTGAACATGAGCCAACAATGTGCACTCGCAGCCCAGAAGGGTAACCATATCCGGGGCTGCATCAAAAGAAGTGTGGACAGCAAGTCGAGGGAGGTGATTCTGCCCCTCTGCTCTGCTCTGGTGAGACCCCACCTGGAGTACTATGTCCAGCTCTGGAGTCCTCAGCACAGGAAAGACATGGACCTGTTGGAGTGGGTCCAGAGGAGAGCGGCAAAAATGATCAGAGGGCTGAAAGACCTCTCCTATGAGGACAGGCTAAGAGAGCTGGGGTTGTTCAGCCTGGAGAAGAGAAGGCTCTGGGGAGACCTTATAGTGGCCTTTCAATACTTAAAGGGGGATTATAAGACTTTTTAGTAAAGCCTGTTGAGATAGGACAAGGGATAATGACTAGATATAAGGGAGACATTTTTTACAATGAGGGTGGTGAAACACTGGAACCGGTTGCCCAGAGATGTGATAGGTGCCGCATCCCTGGAAACATTCAAGGTAAGGTTGGAGCGGGCTCTGAGCAACCTGATGTAGTTGGAGATGTCCCCACTCATTGCAGGGGGTTGGACTAGATGACCTTTAAAGGTCCCTTCCAACCCAAACTGTTCTATGATTCTATGAAATAGCTCAGGAAATACTCACTTTCACTCAATGTATTGTTCCTACCTGCTATACGTTCACTACTCTACTCATTGTATTACTACTCAGGTTTATGGGATCATAATACAGACTGATAAAAAATGTAGTTCTCCAAGCTAAAGAGGTATATACCCACCTGTGTTTGGAAGATAGCCTTCATAGATTGTGATTCTGAGCACAACGACCAGAGAACACACATGATCTTATGAAAAAGCATGTGTTTTAAGTTTGCAATGCAGAAATGATTCCCTTTGTCTCTTTTCTAAGATCCAAAGCATCAAGCTATGAATACTGGGGAAATATGAAACATATGCTTAGACCCTGATCCTGCCAACAGTTCTGCATAAACCTAGTGCTAAAATTGTGCATCGTCCAAAGAATTGATGAATAATTTTTTTTACAGAACTAAGACCTTCTATTCCACTGCCTGCATCATTT
The DNA here is from genome assembly GCA_008921705.1 of Burhinus oedicnemus. Lineage (NCBI taxonomy): Eukaryota > Metazoa > Chordata > Aves > Charadriiformes > Burhinidae > Burhinus > Burhinus oedicnemus. The sequence goes on along the minus strand of VFFE01007237.1, from coordinate 1,450,205 downwards.
GCACACAGTGCTTTCCTTCCAATAATTATTCTGTTTTTAAATATTTACCATCTATCATTTCTCTAACTGAAAAATTAGTCTGATTGCATTTTCACATTACAACCATTTACAGCAGTAGACTTATTGCCAGTACCTAAAGTGATCTTTAAAGATAAGGTCTGTGGAAGAGTAGGTCTTTAAGGTTATTCTTTTTTCTCAGTACAGAAGTCAAATTGTCCTCCCACTTACTATTCTTTTTAATACCCCAATGAGAGAATTACTATTAATTACGGGATGTAGTGATAGAAATAATGTAAAATGTGTAATACAAATCATTATTTTCCATAAATCAAACTGTTAGTCAGGATTTATGCTAATCAATAGATGTGCTTTATATAGTACCTTCCCATGTAAAATTGAGCATATTGCAATACATCACACTCTGTTAATTACAGGATTTTAAAGTTTTCTTCTGAGGCATTTGTCTCCACAGAACACTGTCTTTATCATTTTGGTATCCATTAGTGCTGCCATTTTCCATGTATTATGATACTGTTTTAAGCCAACATTCTTCGCAGCGTTTGTGAGTCAGCTAGACAAATTCCGTTCAAGTTAAAACGAGTCACCAGCGTCATTCGCCTGCTAGGTTATCTATTGTCCTTGTCGATTTTTGCTCAAATTGACTTAAATTGTAAAATTCAGGAGCCAACCCTGACTGCATTTATCTTATACAGTAGACTCTTTGTACGTCAGTAGTCCATCTGATTTCAACTTACATTTTAAAACATTAGAAGTAATTAATTCTCTTTTTTCTAGATTTCTTTTAATGTTTTTCAAATGTGAAAATGACATGTACAAAACATGGCATGTTGTTTGACTTTTTCATAACATCACCATAAATAGTCATTTGGGGATTTTTCCTTTTTGTCTTCAGTAATACTTAACTTCAATGGTAAACAGAAAATATCTGTCATTATGAGTTTGTGAAACAGACTAAACAGGCTGTATAAAGAACTGAAAAGAGATCATATAGAAGGGATATAGTAAAAGTCTACAAATCTGGGAGTGGCATAGTGGGCATGTAGGAACTGTTCAGCTGTTCACTCTCTGTTCCATTGCTCAGGCTTGTGACCTTCATTTGAAGCTACTAGAAGCCAGATTCAGAATAATCAAAAGCAGCTGATTCTCCACATCATAGCAAGCAGATCTGTAGTACTCCTTGCCAAAGAATGCTGTGGATAAAAAAAGTGTATGTAAGTTTAAGGGGAGACTAAACCAATATTTGAGAAACATTGAAGGTAAATTAAGGATGGCAAAGTGTTGGCTGTCCCATTACAGCCGTACATTTTCCAAATTTATGCAGCAAAAAACAATACAAAGTTAATTTGTCTTGGTTTAAGTGCTTTTCAAATAAACTTTCTCCATTATATCATAGCTGACTGCAATTTCACTAGCAATATCTGTTGTATAATTTAAACGGTATTTATTAGCTCATTTTACTCTGAAATACAGTAAGTAGATACATATTACCTTTAAAAACATTAATGCTCTCAGGTTGTGACAGTTGGTTTATCGTAAAAAGAGTTATAATTTCCATGTTTAGCATACTGACACTACTGCTATAATTTGTAGTTGACTACTTCTTTCCCTTTGAAGCCCGTGACTGATTTACAATCCAAAAGTTTTAAAGGGAACTCTCTCAAAGCTTAAAAAGAGTAACCTTTCAAATCTGAAATTTTAAGGTTTTATTTCCAAAGGTGAGTCACATGTGTCTGTATCATCATCCTTTGAATCACTTCCAGTTGTAACAATTTTCATGTTGTCACCTATATACTCTTAACTGATTTGGAGGTGAAATTTGCTTTCCCTTTTCACTTTCCATTTTTCTGCTATCCATTATTATTAACTGGAAAAATTATTTTTTCTGCATTGTGTCTTCTGAAATGCATAAATATAACAACCAGATTTTTTTTTTAATTTGGTTATCTGTACTTACTCTCTGGATAAATTTTTAAACATATTTATGTTAATTAATTCTAGTTCATTGCTCAGGTTCTTTAAATTGATCATTTCTGGTTGTTTAATTCCCCTTGGTCTACTTACTTGTCACCAGTTCTGATCCTGCCTTTTTTCGTTGGTAGTATTCTGTAGAATGGCCAGATAAAGACATTTTACTGTCAAACCAAGATCTTTGTTTACACAATCTGAGCCTGTTTGACTCAGAATAGGGCTAATCCAGTGTAATCATATAACCAGCACAAAATAAGCAAACTCTGCAGCTTTACTCCAAATCAGTTTTACTTTCATCTTTATATACCTGTGACCTGGTTTCTACCTTTCCTGTGGCCTCTTTGTTATAAGATTATTCTTTGTCCCTTATCCAGATTCATACACTACTGATTTCCTTTTATTACGTAGTATGTAAAATAGTTGTCTACTAGTTTTCCTTTTTCCCTGGATCCTATAAACTCTTTTTCTTTGTAAAATTCTTAACAAAATCATAAAAATAGCAGACATGGCAAAGGTCATAATAATAATTTCCTGACATTTCTTATTCATGTTTAGTGAGGGATAATTAAGTGTCCTAAAATTATCAAGGTAACTATGATCAGAATGAGCTGGATATTTAATACACCCTAAATATAATCCTCAGGTACTTGAAACAGCAAGAACTAGGGCTTTTGCTAACCATGCCCATCAGCCAAAGAACAGATTTTCTGCTATTATCTACAAATCTTAGCCTGCGTTAGAATATGAAAGTGGACTAAAGGATTAGACGTTTGCCATTGCACTTTATTCTTGATCACAAGCAATTCATACTACACTGTTCTCCAAAGCATATTATGAGTGGCACTTTCTGAGATCAGAGCTGTTACTATTGTATGTCATGACCAGATTTGGATTTGTTAAAAAATGTAACCTATCCAACAACATCAGATATGTTAAAAAATTTATTTCCTGGCATGTTAGAAAGGTTGCTCAGCCTACTTCAATTCTGCTAAATTCTGTGACTTCTTGCTGAGAGGCTGGAAAGGATGAGAATTATACGAGATATAGCAAGAGCCACTAATTACAGGTCGCAGACATTTCACATGGAGATTATGTAGGAAAGGGGGAAAAGTTGTAGGGTATTCAATTATTGACTTCAGATTAGGGAAAAAAATTGGGAGACACAACTCATAAGGGAAGAATCAATAAAGATGCAGTTGTGAATCCTAGGTTTGATGCACTAAAGGAAATGAACCAAAACTAAGAATCATTGGAAAAAATGGTTTTCAAACATCCTACAAAATTATATTTGATATTGTAGCAAGAAAGCATTGGAGAAGTATTTTGGCAGCTAAAAAAAAGATAGATGACAATTCCTTAGTTCAGGCTAGCTATGCACAGAAAACCAAAACCAAACCCAAAACCATTACTTATTTAATAAGCAGAAAACTCTTTTCTACCAAGACAAAAAAACCCACAATTCTATTTGTTTATTTATTTATTCCTTTATAATTTTATTTATTCACTTTCACAATTTCTTCTGACACTGGTAGAGAATATCTAGACTCTGTCTTTATTGACAAATTATGAGTGATCATAGAAATCACACAGGGTTTTTCCCTGTGTGAAATACCACCCTTAATGGTATTTCAGTCTTCTTGCTAATAGCCACCTCTCCAATGCCTCGTAAAATGTCAGGCTACAGTCTACATCCAAAGAGATACAGGCACTATGTCCTGCCCCCAACATGGATCCACGTTTGTCTTGTGTCAGTCTCTTCTGTCTACTTGTTCTTTTATTTGAATACTTCCATACAACTTCAAATATCCTCTGAGAATATTTTGCAGCTGCTTTCAACTGCTCTGTTTGTGCTGAGGTGCTAAGACCTGCTTTCCATACTAAGGTAAGGTAAAATACATGTTTTCTCCTGTCCTCTGAGTTCCTTTTAGAGGGCTAAATTGAAATAGTGATACATATGGATATCAGTGCATTATAAGCAATCTGCTGATGTATCACGTCAGTATAGTATCATATTACATACACATATAACCTCATATTGTATTCCTGAATGCCCTTACACCAACAACCGGAATTTGTGCATATGTGTCATCTACGATTTGTTGCAAAGAATTTATGTGTCACAAACTTACTAGGGTAACAGGATGAAAAATAGAATCTAGTCACATTTACTGGACAGTCTATTTATATGAATTATCATTTTTAACTGCCAAGATTTTCTGAGAAATGAGAGGGCTCACACTTGCACACATTGACAAAGAGTATCCCTTTTAATTGGCTGCACTTTCTAAGTGTAACCATTTGCTCCATAGGTTTTGGGGGTAAATATTGAAAGATTCCAACCAAAAGATTTTATATACCATACATCTCTGTATGATACATCATTCTGTGTCTTTTTTTCTTTATGTACTCAGTAGACTGCAAACTACCTGAATTTCTACAGCAGCTCTAAAGTTGTCCTTCTGATTGCCCAGTTTTAAGAGGATGATAAGCAGTTTAGATATTCTGGACATGATTCTGTTTGGTTGTTTTTGTCTTTTTTTTCCCCCAACAAGATAATCTGGAGTAACATAAGTGAAGCTAGAGAGGAAAATCAATTGAAATAAGAATCAGCACAACTGGTAATATCCTTTTCTCTAAGAGCATGCATACATTCAATGTAGCTTAGCTGACAAGTAACTGTTAAGTCAGAGTACTGCAGGTAAACATCTGAGCTTTAAGGGGTAACTGTCAAAAAGGTTTATGTTTAAATTTAAGTCATGTTACCTAGTTTGTAATAGAAGAAAAAAATTAGTGAACTGAAACATTGCTCCAATGAAGCATATGGCTTCAAGAGTACATAGACACATATGTATAACCACACAAAATTTGTGCGCCCAAAAGAGTCAATATAGGTTAGCTAGTTCACCCTGTTAGCCTGAAAAGATCAGCTAGTCTGTATTATTCTTACTTTCTTTAAAAAAATCTTGCAGTGATAGAGGTTATATAGCTTCTCTAGCAAATCTATTCTAATGCTTGACTATTCTTATAGTTACAAAAAAAAAATTGTGACATAAATAGTGCTTGATGTAATGCAAGTCTCTTACTTCCTAAGCTATCTACAGGCAACATGGAGAAAACAGTTTATTACCTTTCTCTTGGAAGGTATCTTCTATATATAAAGGTTTTTATATGATATCCTTTCTTTCTTGTTTTTTTCTATATAAAATAACCCAATTTCTTCTATAACTTAGCCAATTATTCTCCATCCTCATTTCATGCAGCTGATTATTTCCACCTTGCAAATGTCTTTGTAGAATTGCATCGTTTTCTCCGATCATTTCTGCATTTTCTCAAAATTATTCTAAATTCAACTTCAACATGCTTACAGACTCCAGAAGGTTGATGTCATCTGTAAATTTAATCAGTGTACTTGCCATTCCATCAGCCAGGCTGTTAATAAAACTGCTGAACATTACTAGAGCCATCACAAACTCCCTTGGAATTCTGCTTAGTCCATTCTTCAAGTTTTGCAGTAAACCTTTAATAACTGTTCTTTTTGTACATCTTTACAATCAGCTTTTTACTCACCTGATAGGAATCCTATGGGGAAAATATTGCAAAAGAATTGCAAAAATGAAGCTATATGGCGTCTCCTACTTCTCACCTACAATTCCTACTTCTTCATCCTTTGAAAGAAAATAGCCAGTCTGTGGATAGTTCTTGACAAAGGAAAAGTTAGTGGCTGTCTAACCTGTCTTCACCTGGTCATCTTTGGAATGATCAAAAAGTTTGATTATTTCAGATTTTTGCAATCATAGGCACAACACAATGAACCAAAACATTCTTATACTAAATACATTCTTATAACTTAACATTATAACTTAACATTCTTATAACTAAATATACAGCTTTCAAGTATACATTTCAATAGTATACTTCCAATAAGACAACACTCCCATTCCTTTTTTAAAATGTATTTCCTTTTAATGATATGCACTATGAATGCCTTTTCCAATTTCTGGAACCTTGCTAATCTTCCACATCCCCATAGGTAACCATTAAGTACCATCTTATAAAGTAGCCTGTCAACACAATATGTCATATTTGACTCTTAATAGCATGTTGTTATAATTCTATAATTAGAATTTATACTGCCAGAATTACAAATGCAGCAAATTCACTTAGCTTACATATTATATCATTATATGTCATTATCTTCTCTTTGTTTGCCTGTGTATAAACCAGAGAAATAAAAAAATAAATCCACTCAATTAAATAATTCATACGACATATTTTATGTAGACAGACTATTCAATTGTTCTTTGCAAAATGTACTCTAGCAAAGTTAAAACCTCTTTTGGAGAATCCCAAGTTTTTTCAAGTGTCTATTACCACATAGAATGTCAAGGTGGTTTTTAGTCTTTTAAAAACATGTATATTTTTTTCAACAGATAAGTTAATAATTTATTTCTGTATAATTTCTGGAGAATCAGTGTAAAAATGACATAAAAATATGATATAATATAATTATTAGACAAAAACATTAGAACAAAGACAATTGTTGAAAGTTTCTGATGCACTGTTTGCAAGACTAAGAATATACTTTTTTCTTTAGGAATTACTTGTGTGACTTAAATGCTTTTCACCTCATTAATGTAGCTTCTCCAGACTGGACTGAAGTTGCTAAATCAATTTGATTAAGTCTTTCATTTGGGGTGGGGCAGGGAGGGGAAGGGTAGGTCTAATATGGGAATTCTTTGCATTATGGTTTAATAAAATTATTTTGTGCAATAAGTGATTAAGCAAGTGAACAGTGGATAGTACTTTTCATAAATGGGGATTTATTTAATGTACTTTAAAAGAAAGAAATTAATTAAAATATTTGCTTCAGATTTATACCAAACAGTCATGCTGCATAAGACAATAAATCTCAATCTTTGATAAGAAAAATGTCATTCGTCAAGTCAGTCAAAGGTTTTCCAACAGATTTTGCCATCATAGGGAGAAAATTCACGCTGCTAAAGCTCGATTGGAGTTCAAGCTTGCCAGCACTGTGAAGGACAACAAAAAGGGCTCTTTTAAATATGTCAACAGCAAAAGGAAGGTCAGAAATAACATTGGTCCATTACTCGATGAGGTCGGTTACTGCACAAATAGGGATGTAGACAAAGCAAAGACGTTTAATGCCTTCTTCACCTCTGTCTTCAACACTGATGATGGGCCCTGGGAATCCCAGAGCCATCTGTTGGAAAAACATGACTGGGGGATGATAAACTCCCAGCTGACTCTAAACTTGTTCGAGACTTGCTGTTCCATCTGGATGCATATAGATCTATGGGGCCTGATGGGATTCATCCCAAGGTTACTGAAAGAGCTGGCTGATGTCATCACGGGACCTCTCACCATTATTTTTCAATAGTCTTGGGAGTCTGGCAAGGTCCTAGTTGACTGGAAGATAGCAAATGTTGTCCCAGTTTTCAAGACAAGTAAGAAGGAAGACTTTTGTAATTACAGGCCTGCAAGTCTCACTTCAGTGCCTGGTAAAATTTTGGAGAAGGTTATTCTGAGTTTTCTTGAAAAACTCTTGAGAGACAACACAGTCATTGGTCGTAACCAGCATGGATTCATGAGGGGAAAGTCCTGCTAACTAACCTAATTTCCTTTTAGGACAAGGGCACATGTTTAGTTGATCAAGGGAAGCCAGTAGATGTGGGGTTTTTTAGTTTTTAGCAAAGCTTTGATACTGTCTCTCACAGTGTCCTGGACAAAATGTCCAGCATACAGCTAGACAAGTCCATAATATGTTGGGTGAGCAATTGGCTGATGGGTCAGGCTCAAAGGGTTACAGGAAATGAGGTTACAGCAGGCTGGTGACCAGTCACCAGTGATGTTCCCCAGGGCTCAGTTTTAGGGCCAGTTCTCTTCAGTGTTTTTATAAATGATTTGGACACAGGAATCAAAAGTACAGTAAGTTTGCTGATAATACTAAATTAGGAGCATCTGTGGACTCCCTCAAGGGGAGAGACGCCTTACAGAGAGATCTGGATAGACTAGACAGCTGGGCAATCACCAACCATATGAAATTCAACAAGTGCCAGATTCTCCACCTGGGATGGGGTAATCCTGGTTACATGTACAAACTGGGGGACAAGAGGCTGGAGGGCAGCCCTGCGGAAAGAGATCTGGTGATTTGGGTTGATGGCAAGTTGAACATGAGTCAACAATGTGCCCTGGCAGCCAAAAAGGCCAGCCTGGGGTGCATCAAGCACAGCATAGCTAGCTGGTCAAGGGAGGTGATTGTCCCACTTCACACTGCACTGGTGCGGCCCCACCTCAAGGACTTTGTGCAGTTTTGGGTGCCTCAATATAAGGATGACATCAAACTATTAGAGTGTGTCCAGAGGAGGGCAATCAAGATGGTGAAAGGTCTCCAGGGCACAACTTAGGAGGAGCAGCTGAGGTCACTTAGTTTTTTCGGCTTGGAGAAGAGAAGGCTGAGGGGTGACCTCATTGCAGTCTACAATTTCCTCAAGGTGGGCAGTGGAGGGGGAGGTGCTGATCTCTCTGGTGACCAGCGATAGGACACGAGAAAGTGGAATGAAGCTGCATCAGGGGAAGTTCAGACTGGACATTAGGAAAGGGTTCTTCACTGAGAGGGTGGTCAGTCATTGGAACAGGTTCCCTAGGGAAGTGGTCATGGTACCAAGGCTGTCAGATTTCAAGGAGCATGTGGATGATGTTCTTAGTCATATGGTTTAGTTTTAGGTATTCCTGAGAGGAGCAGGGGGTTGGACTCGATGATCCTTCTGGGTCCCTTCCAGCTTGAGATATTCTATGATTCTATTTGCAAAATTTTTAGGCACAGTTTGGGATGACAGTATCATTTAGGAATAAAATAAAATGAAAAATCATTTTATATAATGTATATTCCATAAGTCAGCTCATTGATAAGGTCCCCAATTTCACTACATGTAGCACTGCTTGCACCCAGAAATCTAACACAAGGAGATGATCTGTTTTTGTGATGTTCTAGCTCTCGAGAATTTTCCATATTATACACTAGGCTTCCAAATTGCCTCTCAGTGTTTTCTCTCTTCATCTGAACTCTACACCAAAATTAGTTCTGTAATTGGATTTCCACTGGTGTCTTCTTTTCCTTTCCTTGTTCTAAAATCATTAACCTCTGTCAGTGAAGCTATAGTAAAAATAAGCTATTAGATAACCTACTATTTAGAAAAATTGGGTATTTATTTGTTATACCTTTCAGAGACCCTCACTGTAGATTTGAGAGCAGAACCAGCCCTTGAATTAAGGTCATCCAGGCACAGGGCAAACGATTAACTAAAGAGCTGAAAACCTCTGCACTGGTCTGTGACAAGTAACAGAATGTCTGAAAAAATGTAGTGGTCATAAATCATGCTGGATAATACCTTTTAAAATTTTCTCCATGAGATCAACTTTGCATTACAACCTAAGTTATGCTAAAATAAGAAAGTTGGGTTATGGTAAATTATCAGTCACTTTATTGCTCATTAAGGAAGCAGCTATTCACATTGTCATCCTTGGTAAGGCTTGACTTTTTGATCAATATAGTTCTTTCTGGTTTACTTGTATTGAGAATTTTTATGAACCAGACCTTTGTGATACATTTTTTTTTATTGCTCAAGCACATTATAAATCCTTTCTGAATGATATGAAAACTATTTTCTGTTACACTAACACACAAACAAAAGTTCAAAGTCTCACTTTCCTGTTTTGTGGAATAGTACTAGTGCAGTGTTGTTAAACTAAAATCATATCCATTAACCAATTCTTCAAGATTTTGTTCCTTCTTCCTTACTTTTTTCGGCCACCAGTCCCTTTTAATAATATATTTCTTATAATACCAGCACAAAGACTTACAGAAAAAAGTAACTAAATCAGTGTAATTCTCACACTAAGTGCCTGAGATTTCCAATGCATGCTAAACTCTATACAAACAGCAAACATTAGTAAGAATGTTAAATGCACTGAACCTCTTCAGGCGTGCTGACATGCACTAAAATTAAAGATATGGAGAAGAAAAGAAAGTCTGAGGACTGTAAGGACTGGAATAGACTGCGATGAAAAGCATTTTGCAAGTGAGCTGACTGCAGGCAGACAACGCTCATTATATAAGATTATTCATTGTAAGCCAAAGTATCATAATGTGTTCAAAAGACAATGCATTGGATTTATAAAAGAATATTTTAAGCACTTCTTAGCTAAATATAGAGAATAGCTTGTTGATACTAAATCATACAGGACTAATTTGGTGATGCCTTGCAAGGCATTAAATACACTCTTTACATGCTATTCAGAAGCCAGTGGAAAAAAATTAAAAGTCTGGAGTCACAAGAGATCATATTCACTCCCTTTCCACTGGTCAAAATATGTTATTGTCTGAGAATCACTTTAATTCCACTACTCCTGTGCACTTGACAGAACAGCTACCCCAAAATTAAAGCGTGCGTTATATTAGACACAGATCTGTTGAAATAGACTCTCTCCAACAGGAAAAAGATCACAATCTCCCTAAGTTACATTTTCCTCCAAAGGCACAATGGGAGCCATGCAAAAATACGGTAGTCCTTACATTGAATACATCATAATCTTTCGGGCTACCTAACAAATCACAGAGGAATAGATCTGGGCACATATTCAGTGCTTTCTTCTGTGTGCATTGGCATGCTTTTTTAAATGTGTTCACTACAACTGTTTTCATGCCTTTGCCTGTAGAAACATTTGAAAAATTAGTGAATGTTGAGCAAATATTAATACCATTAAAGAAACAGAGAAGCGATTTCATAAAATTGCCTGGTTGATGGCTCTTCCACTCAAGAAACTAGTCTCATTAAACCTGAGAGTAAAACGATGCCATGTGACCTAAACTATTGAATCAAAATTAGACAACATAAAACAGTGTATGCACTTAATAAATGAGACAGTACTAAAGACATAACAGAGAATTATCTTACTGTTAAAAAAAAAAAAGCGGGGGGGGGGCCGGAACAAGAAAAAAGAGCAAGAGAGCCATGCAAGAGAGCCATGGACATTCTGCAGATAATGGAACCAAGTCCATCAAAAGGCCATGAAGATGATTAAGGATCTGGAGCATCTGTCATATGAGGAGGGGCTGAATGAGTTTTAACCTGGAGAAAAGAATGCTTGTGAGGAGTAAACGAGACAGAGATAGACATTTCTCAGTAATGCCCAGTGATAGAACAAGAAGCAATGAGCACAAATTGAAATATAGGAAATTCCACTTAAACTTAGGAAAAACTTTTTTACTGTAAGGGTGGTCAAACACCAGGAGCTGCCTAGACGAGTTCAAAACCCACCTAGACAACATGGTTTGCAACCTGCTGTAGCTGACCCTGCTTGATCATGGAAGTGCGATGAGAGGATCCCTGGACATACCATCCAATGTCAGTGATTCTGTGAGTACAGTTGCATCAGAGCTACCAAATTTCCTGAAACAACAAAAAAATTAGGCCAGAAGTGGAAAACAGATAGCTAGGTCATGCCAGCACTGGCAGCTTGGGGGAGGGCTGCTGATGTGGCAGGGGCGGAGCCGGCACCACCCGCGGCAGTTCTAAACGTGCACTGCCGGAGGAACTCAGTCGGTGCTCAGCAAGGTAAGTTCAACTGGTTGTAACTGTTCCCTCTCCTGGCTCGAGAGGCAAACTCGACTCAAGTAGTGACCGTTGCCCTCCCAGGAGAGGACCTAGTCATGGTTACCACTCGTCCAAAATCCCTTGCAAGAAGGAATGTGGTGACCCAGATGGAGCTTGTAGAAAAACATGCAGCCATGCGGGTCTCTGGCGGCAGGGAGTGCCCGAGTCTAGGTTGCAGTCAGTAGTCCAAAAGTGATTAAAAAGGACTTCAGGGCACTGGGACGACTGGTCGAGGGATCAGGAGCACAGGTAGTGTTTTCCTCAATCCCTTCGGTGGCAGGGAAGGACACTGAGAGGAACAGGAAAACACACCTTTTAAGCACGTGGCTCAGAGGCTGGTGCCACCAGTGGAATTCTGGGTTTTTTGATCATGGGGAGGTTTACCCAGCACCGGGCCTGCTGGGGACAGATGGAATTCAGCAGTGTCAAAGAGGGAAAAGGATCCTCGCTCATGAGATGGTAGAGCTCATTGAGAGGGCTTTAAACTAGGTACAAAGGGGGAAGGGGATACAATCAAGCTCATTAGAGATGAGCCTGGGGTCAGCATGCCAACATTGGGGGAGAAATCGATAGCCTAGCTCAAGTGCATCTACACCAATGCACGTAGCATGGGCAACAAACAGGAGGAGCTGGAAGCCATTGTGAAGCAGGATAGTTATGACATAGTCGCCATCACAGAAACATGGTGGGATGACTCTTATGAGTGCAATGCTGCAAGGGATGGCTATAAGCTCTTCAGAAGGGATAGGCAGGGACGGAGAAGTGGTGGGGTGGCTCTATACGTTAGGGAGTGTTTTGATTGTATAGAGCTCAATGACTGTGAAGGCAAGGTCAACTGCTTATGGTTAAGGATGAGGGGGGAAGGCCAACAAGGCAGATATCCTGTTGGGAGTCTGTTATAGACCACCCAATCAAGATGAAGCAATAGACGAAGCGTTCTACAAGCGACTGACAGAAGTCTCACAGTCCCCAGCCCTTGTCCTAGTGAGGGACTTCAGCTTACCAGATATCTGTTGGAAATACAACACAGCAGAGAGGAAACAGCCTACGCGATTCCTGGAGTGTGTGGAATATAACTTCCTGACACAACTGGTAAGTGAGCCTACCAGGGGAGGTGCCTTGCTAGACCTGCTTCTCACAAATAGAGAAGATCTAGTGGGTGATGTGGTGGTCGGAGGCCATCTTGGGCTTAGTGACCATGAAATGATAGAGTTCTCAATTCTTGGTGAAGTAAGGAAGGTGGTCAACAAAACCACTACCATGGACTTGCAGTAAGCAGACTTCAACCTGTTCAGGACACTTGTTAAGAGAGTCCCTTGGGAGACAGTTCTGAAGGGCAAAGGGGTCCAGGAAGGCTGGACACTCTTCAAGAAGAAAGTCTTAGAGGCGCAGGAGCAGGCTGTCCCCATGTGTCGTAAGATGAACCGACAGGGAAGACGACTGGCCTGGCTGAACAGGGAGCTCTTGCTGGGACTCAGGAAAAAAAAGAGAGTCTGCCACCTTTGGAAGAAGGGACAGGCAACGCAAGAAGAGTATAGGGATCTAGTTAGGTCATGCAGAAAAAACATCAGAAAGGCCAAAGAACAGCTAGAACTTAATCTGGCCACTGTCGTAAGAGATAACAAAAAAGGTTTTTACAAATACTTTAACAACAAAAAGAGAGCCAGGGAGAATCTGCACCCCTTATCGGATGCAGAGGGGAAGATTGTCAACAAGGACGAGGAGAAGGCTGAGGTACTTAATGCCTTCTTTGCCTCAGTCTTTAATAGTAAGACCAGTCATCCTCAGTGTATTCAGCCCCTGAGTTGGAAGACAGGGACGAAGAACAATAATCCCCCCATAATCCAAGAGGAAGCAGTTAGTGACCTGCTACACCAACTGGACAGCCACAAGTCTATGGGCCCAGATGGGATCCACCTGAGAGTGCTGAGGAAACTGGCAGAGAAGCTTGCCAAGCCACTCTCCATCGTTTATCAGCGGTCTTGGTCAACAGGGGAGGTCCGAGATGACTGGAGGCTTGCCAATGTGACACCCATCTACAAGAAGGGCTGGAAGGACGATCCAAGCAACTATAGGTCTGCCAGCCTGACCTCAGTGCCAGGAAAGATCATGGAACGGATCATCCTGAGTGCACTCAAGCGGCATGTGAAGGACAACCAGGGGATCAGGCCCAGCCAGCATGGATTCATGAAAGGCAGGTCCTGTTTGACCAACCTGATCTCCTTTTATGACCAGATGACCCGCCTGGTGGATGAAGGAAGGGCTGTGGATGTTGTCTACTTGGACTTTAGTAAGGCCTTTGACACAGTCTCCCACAGCATTCTGCTAGAGAAGCTGGCAGCCCATGGCTTAGACAGGTGTACTCTTTGCTGAATTAAAAACTGTCTGGATGGCCGAGCCCAGAGAGTTGTGGTGAATGGCATTAAATCCAGCTGGCGGCAGGTCTCAAGCCGTGTTCCTCAGGGCTCAGTTTTGGGGCCAGCCTTGTTTAATATCTTTATTGATGATCTGGATGAGGGGATTGAGTGCACCCTCAGTAAGTTTGCAGATGACACCAAATTAAGCAGCAGTGTTGATCTGCTTGAGGGTAGGAAGGGTCTGCAGAGAGCTCTGGACAGACTGGATCGGTGGGCTGAAGCCAACTGCATGAGGTTTAACAAGGCCAAGTGCCAGGTCCTGCACTTCGGTCACAACAGCCCCAGGCAATGCTACAGGCTTGGGGAGGAGTGGCTGGAAAGCTGCCTAACAGAAAAGGATCTGGGGATCCTGGTGGACTGCCAGCTGAACATGAGCCAGCAGTGTGCCCAGGTAGCCAAGAAGGCCAATGGCATCTTGGCCTGTATCAAGAATAGTGTGGCCAGCAGGAGTCGGGAAGTGATCATGCCCCTGTACTCAGCACTGGTGAGGCCGCAGCTTGAGTACTGTGTTCAGTTTTGCGTGCCACAGTATAGAAGGGACATTGAGGTGCTGGAGCGTGTCGAGAAGGGCAGCGAAACTGGTGAGGGGTCTGGAGAACATGCCTTATGAGGAGCGGCTGAAGGAATTAGGATTGTTTAGTCTGGAGAAGGTCGAGGGGAGACCTCTCTACAACTACCTGAAAGGACGTTGTAGTGAGGTGGGAGCTGATCCCTTCTCCCAAGTAACTAGCGATAGGACAAGAGGAAACGGGTTCAAGTTGCGCCAGGGGAGGTTTAGGCTGGACATTAGGAAAAAATTTTTCACTGAAAGAGTTATCAAACATTGGAACAGGCTGCCCAGGGGAGTGGTTGAGTCACCATCCCTAGATGTGTTTAAAAGTTGTGTAGATGTGGTGCTTAGAGACATGGTTTAGTGGCAGAGCTGGTAGAGTAGGGTCAATGGTTGGACTAGATGATCTTAAAAGTCTTTTCCAACCTAAACGATTCTATGATTCTATGATATAATTGAAAATGAATGTCAATGAATAACTGTATTAACAAGGGCTAATCTGTAAGGGGAAGACGTATATAGCCTGCTCTGTTGTGTTGTGTTGAAAACACAGTGATACAGGTGGGTCAACACACTGTATAAGTCTATTGTATGGTTGAGAATCTCCTAAGAGAGGGTGACTAAACACAGATCATCAGGAATTATCCGGGGGGGGGTATTTTACAAAAAATTATATGTCACAAGAATTCCTTGGGTTTATTGCAGTTTATTTCAACTGAAACAATATGTGAAGAAGGATCTGTTTTCACAGTTCTCATTTCCAGCTCCTCACTAAGTTGTTTCAAAAAGAGGTACACCACTTTGATATTTTCAAAACCCAAAATTCATTTTTCTGTTCAATAGTTCCCAACTTCAAAAAGATAAATAGAAATAAGAAATAATGAAAATAGTAAAAAACAAAAGTATAATTTACCTGCTATCATTTTTTCCAAATAACTAGTATTTTAATGTATATATTTATATTCGTTGTTGCCTACTGCTGCTTAGATTGCAGTTTTGATATAACTTTATTACATCAAAAAGTGCTATTGCAGAAAACCTATTTCACAGAATCAGAGAATTACAGATTCTCTGAGGTAGCAAGGAACCCCATGAGATTCTCTAGTCCACCACCTCTGCTCAAGCACAGTCAGCTACAGCAGGTTACCCAGGTCTCTGTCCAGTCGGGCTTTTAATACCTCTTAAATGTGGAGACTCCACAACCTCTGTGGGTGCTTTGTCCCAGAGTTTGACCACTCCTACAGCAAAAAAGTGCCTCCTTGTGATCAGACTGAATTTCATGTATTTTAATTTGTGCCCATTGATGAGATCTCCCCAAGCCTTCTCCGGGCTGAGAAGTCCCAGTTCTCTCAGTCTTATCTCAAATTGAAGATGCTTCACCCCTGCATTGTTTTAGTGGCCTTTTGCTGGACTCATTCCAGTCCATCCATGTCTGTCTTGTACTGGGGAGTCCAGACCTGAATCAGGACCTCCAGCTGTGTCTCAACATTGTTGAGTAGAAGTGGAGGATCACATCACTTGACCTGCAGGCAATGCTTACCCTTATGCAGCTCAGGATGCTGTTGACCTTCTTTGCCATAAGGACACATTGCTGGCTCATGGTCAGCTTGTTGTTTACCAGGACCTCCAAGTCTTTATCTGCAGAGCTGCTCTGCAGCCAGTTAACCTCTTGTCTGTACTAGTGCCTGAGGTTATTCCTCTGCAGGAGCAGAACTTTTCATTTTCCTTTGTTGAATTTTGTGAGATTACTGTTGGCTTAATTCCCCAGCCTGTCCAGGCAGCGGATCTATCTGGTATATTGATCATATTTCCCAATTTTGTATCATCTGCAAACCTGCTGAGGGTGCACATGGTCCCATCATTTAGGTCATTAAGCAAGACGTTAAATAGTATTTCACGCAGTATCAGCCTCTGAAGTACACCACTGGTGACTGGCCTCCAGCCGGACTTTGTGCAACTAATCACAACCCTCTGGAGCCAGCTGTTCAGCCAGTTTTCAATCCACTTCACTGTGCACTTATCTAACTGTAACTATCTAATGGGAGACTGTCAAAAGCCTTACTGAAGTCAAAGTGAACAACATGCACTGCTCTCTCCTCATCCACCAAGACAGTCACCAAGGTTATGGTTAAGTATGATTTCCCTTTCATAAATCCATTATGATTATTCCAAGTCACCTTTTTGTCCTTCATGGGTTTGGAAATTATTTCCAGGATTAGTTGCTCCATCACTTTCCCAGGGATTAAGGTGAGGCTGACAGAATCTTACTTCTGTAAATCCTCCTTCTTCCCTTTCTTGAAGAGTGACAGGAGTGACATTTTCTTTCTTTCAGTCTTCAGGAACATCTCCCAGTCATCATGACCTTTCAAAGATAATCAAGAGTGGCCTCACAGTGGCATCAGCCAACTTCCTCAGTAGTTGTGTGTGCATCCCATCAGGCCCCATGGACTTACATATGTCCAGGTTTTTCAAGTGCTGCCTAACCTGATCCTCTTCCACCAAAAGTAAGTCTTCCTACTCTATGTCATCCATATATAAAAGAAATACATGAGTTTCTTCCATAAACAATTAGTTGTGAGTTATTTACTCAAACATAAAAATTAACCACTGAATTATAAAAATCAGTTCAATTTTTCCAGAAAAAAATGTACATATTGTTTACAGTTCAAATATAGAAAATATGATGTGGTTTACCGTTTGGTAACAGATCATTTTAATTCTTCAAAATTATGTTTTCAAATTTAAAAAGTAGACGCATAAGATTTTTTTGTTTTTTTTTTCTTTTTTAATTTGAGATAAACAAAATTAGATTATACTGTGGTTCTTGGATATGTGAAAACCTGTGATTATAAATATAAATGTGCTAGGCTACCATGTCATCTGAAGTCATCCTGAAGAGAAAAAAACCAACACCAAGATATGCTTAAACCAGCTTTAAATAGCTTCTTTGACAAACTCTTTAAAAGCAACGCTAAAAAAGATTATATCAAGCTAAATTATGTCACATTTACATTTTACTGTGAATTAGAAGTGACTGATAAGCACTGGTACTCACTAGGCAGTGATAATCACTCATCTGAGCTTATCTTACAACCTGTATGATAAAGTCTTCTGATATCTCAGCCAAAACAAAAAATGTTCTATGACATGTTCAAAACATTAGATTTAGAGCATTTAAAATTTACATATCTGGGAAATATTTGCACCTGATGTTTTATACTATAACTAAATAAGATTTTGTTATAGATCTTGTTTAAATTCTGAAAAGGTATACTCTTTTTTCAGTGTGCCAGAAGTCTAAAAAATACATCTAAATGAATCTGTGGGGCATGTTCTTTTCTCAGACACCATCTGTCAGTGAAGCTATTGGTTCAGTATGAAAGTTTCTTCAGATTTATATTACTTTAAGTTACAGCAAATTTCAAGTGTACATATCTATAGATATTAATTCAATTGTAAATGACCCCAATTACTGAACTACCTTTATATAATTATAATCATATTTAATTTTCTTCCTATGTTTTAATTTGCCGTGGTATTGGTTTTGCGTGGCAAGAATTTGGTAGCAGGGGGGCTACAGGAGTGGCTTCTGTGAGAAACCAACAGAGCCAATGCCAGCCAGCTTCAAGATAGACCCACCACTGACCAAGGTGGAGCCCATCAGCAACGGTGGTAGCGCCTCTGTGATAACATATTTAAGAAGGGGGGGAAAAAACCTGCATGACAGCAATCAGGAGAGAGGAGTGAGAGAAACAACTGTGAAGAAGGAGGGGGAGAAGGTGCTCCAGGTGCTGGAGCAGAGATTCCCCTGCAGCCCATGATGAAGACCATGGTGCGGCAGGCTGTCCCCCTGCAGCCCATGGAGGTTAACAGTGGAGTAGATATCCACCTGCAGCCCACGGAGGACCCCATGCCAGAGCAGGTGGATGCCCAAAGGAGGCTGTGATCCCATGGAAAGCCCACATTTGTGTAGGGTCCCGGCAGGACTTATGACCACGTGGAGAGAGGAGTCCCTGCTGGAGCAGGTTTTTTGGCAGGACTTGTGATGCTGCAGGGGACACATGCTGGAGCAGTCTGTTCCTGAAGGACTGCAGCCCATGGAAAGGACCAACACTGGAGCAGTTTGTGAAGAACTGCAGCCCATGGGAAGGACTTATGTTGGAGCAGTTAGTGGACGACTGTCTCCCATGAGAGGGACCCCGTGCTGGTGCAGGGGAAGAGTGTGAGTTCTCCCCCTGAGGAGGAAGGAGCAGCAGAGATAACACGTGAGGAACTGATGGCAACCCCCATCTCCCTGTGCTATTCGGGGGAGAGGAGGTAGAGAAAATTGGGAGTGAAATTAAGCCCAGAAAGAAAGGAGGGGTGAGGGGAAGGTGTTTTAAGATTTGGTTTTTACTCCTCATTACCCTACTCTGACTTCTAATTGGCAATAAATTAAATTAATTTCCCTGAGTCAAGTCTGTTTTGCCTGTGACGGTAATTGCTGAGTGATCTCCCTGTCCTTACCTTGACCCATCAGCCTTTCGTTATATTTTCTCTCTCCTGTCCAGCTGAGGAGGGGAGCAATAGAGTGGCTTTGGTGGGCACCTGGCATCCAGCCAGGGTCAACCCACCATAGCCATTTAGAGTTCCACAACACATTGTGGGCTTATTTGTTTTGAGTTTGTTGTTTTGGGGTTTTCTTGTGGGTTTTTGGTTTTCTGGGGGTGGGGGGGTGTTTTGTTTTGTTGTTGTTGTTGTTCCAGTATGCCTTGAATTCAATTGTTCCTTTTAAAATAAAAGCTGGGCTCACCTGAATATTTTACACACCATGTTTCTAGTTGGAAAACCCAGATTTTTTAATTCAAAATACTTCTTTTTTAGCAATCTTTGTTTGCATGGGATTATACTTTCAGCAGTCTTTATACAATAATAACTTCCAAATTTTTTGAGTAGGGATGCATTGAAACTGATGATATCTTGCTGAATAATAAAGTTTTGGTTAAAAGTTAAGAGGGAAAGTTAAGTGGAAAAAAAACATTAGGCAAAGAGAACTTCAGACAATCTGCTTAACTTCTGATGACTTAATAGTTAATTTTATACAATGGTCATTAGAAACAGTCAGTTTTTTACATATATATCTATATTTCAGTGGTCTGTGTGTGTACATTGAGTTTGTTATCTGTTGTGTTATAGCCCCAGTAGGCAGCTAAGCACCACACAGCCACTCACTCACTCCCACCCAGTGCAATGGGGCAGAGAATTAGAAGGGTAAAAGTGAGAAACTCATGGGTTGAGACAAAGACAGTTTAATAAGGAAAGCAAAATCTGTACTCTCAAGGAAGGCAAAATAAGGAATTAATTCACTGCTTCCCATCAGCAGGCAGACATTTAGCCATTTCCAGGAAAGCAGGGCTTCAGCATATGTAACCGTTACTTGGGAAGACAGTCGTGATAACCCTGAACATCCCTGCTTATTCCTTTTCCCCAGCTTTTATTGCAAAGCATGTCATATAATCCCTTTGGTTAGTTGAGGTCACCTGTCCCAGATGTGTTGCCTTCCAACTTCCTGTGCAGCCCCAGCTTGCTTGCTTGTGGGTTCATGTGAGAAACAGAAAAGGCCCTGACACTGTGCAAGCACTGATCAGCAACAGCTAAAACGTCCCTGTGTTATCAACACTGTTTTAGTCATAAATCCAAAACATAGCATCATAAAAGCTACTATGAAGAACATTAACTCTATTCCAGCCCAAACCAGTACAGTATCCTAAATTACATTCAATTGGTAGTTCATTATTTGTTTTCTATAGTCACTATTTAACAACCATGGGAGATCAGAGTAGTTTTGATCTGTAGTTATAGTGGCATGGGAGCATACATTGCCTAAACCCTCCCATTTCTAAAAGCAGAAATGCTTCCTGTCATTCTACATGCAGTATTAATCTGATAATCCTAATCCTTATTAATAATTGCAAGGCAATCTTCTGCAACAAATATTACTAAGACAAAAATCTTCCCCTTCAATTAGAAGAATTAAAAGACACTCAAAAACATCAACACAGCCTTCTTCAAAAACAGCTTACTAAAAACATTATTTCTCTCTCTGCAGCCCATGCAGAGGAGCCCGTGCAAGAGCAGATTTTCTGGCAGGAACCGTGTCCCACGCTGGAGCAGTTCTTGAAGAACTGCAGCCCATAGGACAGACTCACATTGAAGCAGTTCATGAAGGATGGTATCTTGTGGGAGAGACCTCATGCTGGAGCTGGGAAAGAGTGTGATGAGGAAGGAGGGGCAGAGACAAAGCATCATGAACTGACAGCAACCCCATTTTCTATCCCCCTGAGCTCCTTGAGGTGGGGGGGAGGTAGAAGAGTCAGAAGTGGAGTTGAGCCTGGGAAAAAGCACGGGAGGGGGAGGGGGAACATGGTTTTAGTTTTGTTTTTGTTTCTTACTGTCCTACTCTGTTACAAATAGTTGTCAATAAATTAATTTCCCTAAGTCGAGTCTGGTTTGCCTGTGACGGTAACTGGCGAATGATCTCCCTGTCCTTAGCTTAACCCATGAGCTTTTCTATTGTATTTTCTCCCCGTGTCCTGTGGAGGAGCTCAGGAGTGAGAAAGCAGCTTTGTGGACACCTGACAGCCAGCCAAGGTCAACCAACCACACCCACACTGAGAATCTATGCAGCTCTTACTTTTGATGAGCAATGTAGAAATTTCCTAATTACAGATATAGAGATAAAAACACAAGAATGCTGTTAATCTGTTCTAAAGAAAAAGTGTCTACAAGTAAAACTAGCAGAATGAGCAGCAAAGATGCCTGCAGACCAGTCTGTCATAAGTCACTTCATTTATACGGTTATTCTGACTTTTTATCACCCCAAATAGCCAGATTTCACACTGCTCTTAACTTGATCCTTCCTTTTCTCTGTATATTTCTCCCTCTCCCCTAAAAATGTCTGTCTTTCTCCAGCAGTCTCATATTTGCAGAGCTGGATATTAGACAGCCTCAGTTGTTCCACCAGGTCTCATGCAACTCTACCAAGAACTTCTGTTGAGGGCATCACAAGCTGTCTCTTCATTCCCATCTGGCGATAAACAGGAATCTTGCCAACAACAGGGATGGTATAGGTGCTGTTGAAGCTTCTGAACTACTAAGGAAGACAATCAACAAAATATGAATGTAATATAATGTTCAGTAAGCAATATTAAGGGTTTTCTTAAATATCTTATGCAGAAACTCTGACACATATCAGTAAAATGGAACTTTTTCCCAAATATGTATTTGATGCTTCCCAAATATACATGTAGCAGTGTTAAAATACACCATCTTCTGTTAAAATAGATGCTGTCTCCACTAATGATAAACACAAAACTCTATTTATGTCAGACAACCTATTAAATCTAATTTAGGTTAATTCAGTACTGTCTTCTCACTGCTCACTCTGAACCTATGATGTGGTTTTCTTTTGTTTATTTTTCTTCCAAAATTTATCTCATGTTTTCCTCAAGATCTACCAGGAGGAATACTTCATGAACAAACTCCAGAGAAATTGCTTGAAGAATTTGATTCTCATGGTTAAACAAGAAGGTCCTTCCTTTTTGACACCTTTGATTGTGATCAGATGTTCATAAAGATTGTCTCCTCAGTTATGTGTAACCGTTTTGTTTATGCTCCAAGAATTATGCAAAGCACATTTCATAATTGGATAAAAGTGATATTTTTAATATTATACTTAAGCAGAAAATGTTGAATCGAGCCAGTTTTACCTCCTTGGGTCTCAGGAATCTCAGTAATGCCTTAAATCATCAGGAAAAGTAAGCAAAAAAAAATTGCTTTTAATATGCATTATCAAACACAGTGACAACTTAAACAACTTAAAGATAATGTAAGGAAAAAAAAAACAAATGAAAGAAACACAAACAAGACTTGGCATAAGTCAGAAAGAGAAGGTAAAAAGCTTTTGAATTCATGCAACAGTAGGTATAACACAAAAAAATCAAGATGGGAAAGACCTACCACATTTACCTTAGATATCAATTGCACAGGGAAGAACAGGCATTTTCTCATAGGAGAAAAGTCAGGTGGTGTTTTTTCCTAGATTTTTCTTCCAAGTATATATTATTATTTTTAGTGGCAAAGATAATCAAAGCCTATTTTCATCTTTGAAGAGAGTCCCCTGTCTTCATCTTTTCTGATCGCTTAATGTCCACCTTTAGATATGGATGCCCCATTCTAAAAAATGTGATTAATGCTGGGAATGTAATTTCTTTTTATTTTGGCTCATTTGGAAACTAAATCAGCCCAAAGAGCACCACAACTGAGCAAAAGCAGAGACATACGAGAAGTCAGCTGATGAACCCAAGTAGCAAAACTAGTAATAAAACAAAAGGAAATGCATGCTGGCTGCAGGGCTCAACAAATGATTAACCTTTGCTGAATTTTTATTTTCACTTGAGGAAAAGGGACATATTGGTCAAATGCCTGCCATTATTGTTTTTTTCAGCATCTCATCTGGTACCTCATTATGGTGTCAAAGCTCTGTTCTTGTCTCTGCTCCACTGAGTATCCAGTATAGCACACTGAAGTCACTGTCTACAGCTAGCAGATAGGCAGGTAGCCATCAGATGCTCTCTTTGCTCAAATGGCCATCTGGCTTCTCTGTTTCCAGACTCTGGAAAACACTTAGCCTTATATTTTCCTGCAGGAAAAAGAAAGTGTGGAATTAGGAAGCCATGGGAGCTATATTTCTCAAGAAGAAGATAGCATGGAGAAAACATAAGGACAGAAAGAGATATACAAGACAAGAGGGGGAAAAATATGAAAGGCAAAATGACTATCTAAATAGGAACAGGGCTCAAGATCTCATGGGAAAAGCAACATAATATTTCTTTACCTATTGATTTCTTCTCTGTTACAGAACAATTATAACACAGATATCAGTCAAGATTTCAGATATAAAAGTCGTTAAAGTTTTTTATATAGTACATGTAAAATATTTGAAAGACAACAATGCCCACAGGCAGAGCAGGCAACAGAGAGGATGACAATTAAAAAAAAAAAAATTGCAAACATTTTTGCTGTCCAGTACTGGACTCTTTTTTTCTGCATGAGCTACATTGATTCACTGCTATCTCTGCCCAATTTCATGGTTCATTGTCCTTGCTAAAAGAAGACTGGTTCCAACTTCATTGTCCTATACAAAAGAACAGTCCATCTTTCCAAAGATAACAAATGGCCATTAGCTCTTACTGTGAGTACAAACACTAAAGACACTGGCAGGTGCACTGTTGTGGAGCAATTCAAATCTGTTACAGTCGTTCTCTAACAGGGTGGTCAGTAGTTGCTAAATGTATATTTACTATCACTGTCAATCCTAGCTCTCTTAAGCAGATGATGACCAGACTTAGCATAAAAGCAAACCAATATTATTTTATAGTTTCTCCTCTGTCTGTTTCTATTCTACTATTACATCTTCTGCTACACGGTACAATATTGGTTGGTGTAGGGATAGTGCAACATTTGGTTGTCTGGGACTGCTCACCAAGACGTAACCATTGTTATTATCATAGAACAGAACAGTGTCAGGGACAGTGTGTCTGAAAGAGGTTCAGATAACACAGGAAGAATTTGAGATCTTGGACTATTTTAAGAAATACAAGAAAACATAGACTACTGTTGCCTGGGAAATCCTTTTTCCTTTCTCTTTCCTAAAAGAAACAGATGGACAGCATTATAGAATTGAAGCAAGGTTGGAAAAAGGAAATGACAGTAGTACCACCACAGTGTGGACGCGAGAGGTACAAGAACCTGTCTCCACATACATGTGTTCTTTCAACGAATAATATGTTCCTTTCTGTCCAATTTGCATAGGACTTTCTGACATGACTAAACTCCTTTTGGAAAATATCCTGGTACCTACCTGTATCCTAGAAAAATTCTCAGGCAGTAGAGGATAGTATCATGTCTCCCACCATCTCATCTGTCATCTAGCATAATTAAATAACTTCATGTATAAGGGACAAAATAAGTATCATATTACTTCAAAGAAGAAATCAGAAGAATAATGGCAGAGCTGCTTTTCTGTGGAGAGAGAAAAAAATTCTGATTGGTAAAAATGGAAGTGTGTTTCAATAATATCAGATTCTTACACTAAGGTGTCATTTTTTGTCATTGTATCCTTCAAAATTTTGATCCTTCAAATCTTTGGTGTGGTGAGATTTCACAAAGTTACTCCACCCAAAAAAATACATAGAAAATATAGAATAATAAGGAGACTGCTGCTTCTTGGCTTCTAAAGAAAACCAGATAACGTTTTTAAACTCAGTGAAGTTAGACATTGTCACTTGGCATCAATCTCTACACTTGAGTTTAGTAGAACCTTAATAAAAATAAGACTCCTGATCCTTGGGTCTGGATAGGATTTTTTTCTGAAAAAGAATGAGGATTCACTCTATGGTACAAGAAAACTGAGTCTTTGGTTTCAAGAAAGAAACAGATTTAATTATTTTTTGGGTAAACAAGGAGAAGAAAGGGAATGACTTTACAGCACATTTTAAAAATATCAGTCTCGAGGGAGATATTCTGCATTTCAGTAGTTGCTCTACTGAGTACTTCATAATACTGGTAAAACCAAAGGACATTCATTCTTCTTCTGAGGAGAGCTAATAAGCAACAAGTGCAAACTGAGGTTGAACTCCTTGGACATATGAACTTGTCTGCTTAGGAAACAGAATGATTTTATATGTGAGTTCCACACCTCAGGCAAATGTTCTTATGATAAGTCAGTGAAAGGACTTGACGTGAGACAGAGAATCACGTTAATGTACATCTGTATTATTTGTGATTAGGTAGGTTGTGATGAGGTTTCAGAGGTAAAATAGGAGAAGGAAGTGTACGTACCTTTGAGAGGAATTGGGGTGTCCCTGGAACGATAGGGGGAGCTTTTTCAAGAAGCAACTTTGAGATGTATGCTCTAGTTTGAGTGGAGGGGAAAAATAAATCTACACACACAAACAGCGCCAGGGCTATATTCTGACTCACAAGCCTAGAAACAACATACAGATATATTATTAAATTTCTTTACCCTCCAAATCAGGACGGCTATATGCAAACTACCTTTTTGGAATGATCCATGGACCCAGCTAACTCCCAAACCTTACTCAGATTTCTTTGGAAGAGTGCAAGTCAGCCTAGGCTAAAACTGCATAAGGAACCAGCCTAAAAACTGATCGATTAGATGATTAAAGTGCAGCCCTGTCCCAAATCCTCTCACTGCTTAACTAACTAATGAAGATAAAGACTAAGTGCCAACTTTACTTTCATCAGTGTAACACTGTCTTTTTTAAATGTGTGCATGTAACACCAGTGACAGATGAGTTGAATCAGAAATAACAATACAACACTGAGATTGCTTTTTAAAATTCTATTTTAAGCAAGGGAAAAAGTATAAAGAAGAAGATATGACTAAAAAAGAAGACAAAGAGAAAAGATGGATGAACCACAGCACAGATGAAAAGTTTCAGACTTAGTGTTTCCATTAACCTAAAAATATCCCAACCCAGTAGTTCAGAAAATCAAATATTTTATGGTTTTTCTCATCTGTAAGGATATAGCAGAGATATTATCCTAAACAGTGAAGTGTAGAATGTATTGGCTCTCTACTGCATAGTACTACAACCTAATGTATTCCTTCTAAAAGCAAGATCTGTGCCTAAACAAATGAAACAGAGGAAAAAATAATCCAGCCCGCCTGGGTGAGGTAGTTTCAGGCCCCCAAACAGACTCAGGCCTTGTCTAACAAAAGAAATGAAGTTTGCATAAGGAATTCTGGAAAGACAGTCTGACTCTGTAAGAAGTACGTAGTATGAGGAAAAGGAGCAAGTGACACAGCAGTTGGCACAGTACTGAAAAAATCTGGAAAAATGCTGCAGCGTGATAATCACTTTGAATTTGTAATTGAACTACTTATTCTGACTTTGTTCTCTTTCATGTTAATTCTCTTGCAAACCCTTAAAGAAAATATCACTTTCTCTGTGTACTTAGATGTACGGTCCTCTAATATTAAATTTACAGTACTATTTACTGCAATGGACTAGCTGCTTGCCTTAGAATCATAAATATATTATTATACTACCAATAAAATAACAATTAAAATTCCAACTATTTTCAGCTTTGGTTTAATTTTGTGGTCTTGAAAAGCAAAGAAGCATTCCAACCCATAAGGTGGGGTGGCCAAACATGAAACTGTAAGAATAAACTTTTCCTGTTGCTGTTATTTTTCTAATCTAATGAACACATCCCTACTGAAATAAACACATCATTGAAAGAGGTGAGCTGCAGGTATTTCTTCAATCTGTTAACATTTTACCTGATATTGCAAGTAGAGGGACCATTGTTCAAAGATGGGATCGATAATAAAAAATTCTCTAGGTTTAAAGTTTCTGTATTGGTTAGTAGTGCATG
Source organism: Burhinus oedicnemus (assembly GCA_008921705.1). NCBI lineage: Eukaryota > Metazoa > Chordata > Aves > Charadriiformes > Burhinidae > Burhinus > Burhinus oedicnemus. Next base: position 1,423,131 of record VFFE01007237.1, on the reverse strand, counting down.
TTAAATGCTGAACTGCCAAGGTAGTGACACAAGCTTGCAAGCAGGTATGTATCACACTGGCCTGGACAAGGGGAATAGATAGTTCACTGTGTTCCCTGTGGGTAAGGTAAAGGATAACTTATTTTGCCTTGTAGAAGGTTTTAGTTAGAACTTCCAGTCACTGGGTGGAAGGACTGGTAACCCGTGGAGAAGGCTGCTTGAGGAATCACTAGGACAGGACGCTTTTTAAGAACAGATTAGACAAATATCAAGCAGGAATTTATAGCCAATCTTTTTGAAAAAAGACAAGGTTTTATTAAAAACTCTCTAAGATCAAAAGATCAATCAGCCCTCTCCTGAAATACTTTGTACAAGTTTGATAGTCTACATTCATGGAGCATTAGTGAAAAATATCTACTGGGGAGATACAATGAATAGACTATTTCTTTTAAGAAGAGGGATTAAAATATCTTTGCTTGTTTAGCGCAACAAACAAATGTTGAGATGGGACAAATCATCTCTACAAAGACCAGCCAAGTATACTCTTTCTCACTAGACAAGAGAAGGATCGTGGGGGATCTTATCAATGCATATAAATACATAAAGGGAGGGAGTAAAAAGATGGAGCTAGGCTCTTTTCAGTGGTGTCCAGTGACAGGACAAGAGGCAATGAGCATAAAGTGAAACACAGGAGATGCCATCTGAACACAAGGAAACACTTTTTTACTGTGAGGGTGACTGAGGACTGGTACAGGTTGCCCAGAGAGGTTGAGGAGTCTCTGTCCTTGGAGATATTCAAAAGCTGTCTGGACATGGTCCTGGGTAACCTGCTCTGGGTGGCACTGCTTGAGCAGAGGGGTTGGACAAGATGATCTCCAGAGGTCCGTTCCAGCTTCATTCTGTGCTTCTGTGACATATATCTAGGATGAAAAGGAACTATTTAAATTAAAGAATTAAATATTGATACTTGTATAAGATCAAGCCGATAGCTATAAGAAAATACAGACTGAAAATAGTTGTCTAACAACAACAAAAAAATTCTGGAATGATCTTCCATACTGAGCAGTACGACCAAACAATCTACATTAATTTAAAATGGAGTTTAACAAACTTAGGAAAGAAAATGTATAAAAAAAGGAGTATTCTTTGGATTAGAAATTAAGGTATCCAATATATGAATATCATCAAAGGAATCTGTTGGGTTTAGACATACTTATACTACATTAAGCCATGATTTAGAATTTTTATTAATCATGTATGGAGGTCAGAAAAGACTTTATTCCTTTATCTTTCAGCTTTCTCTGGCATCTGCCAGTTGCTCTGCTTCCATTGCTTTAACCATCCCCACAGAGCATTTGCCACCATCCATGAGTCAGTATAGAGATAGAGTACTGGCCACTTTTCTCATTCAGCTGTATGAGTATTTGCCATAGTATTTAAATTTCTCTTCCACTAATATACTCAGGTTAAAATGTATCCTTCATCTGGGGTAAATTTTTGCCTCCCAGACAAGACTGAGAGGTACAATAGACTTTTGATCTATTGTGTATTGCTGGACATGGTGTACTTTAAGACCAAGACTGCTCAGGATTCTTTCATGTCTTTCTAGCATTTTACAGTTTGGTGTTGTACTATAGTTCTTAATGTTGCTAAAGGATCACAGGCAGCATTTTATGGTCTATAATATATCGAGTAGCTATGAACACCTTCATAATGATCATCTATTTTCTGTTGGATCCAATGGTAAAATCCACTGACAGTCCCATTGTTCCTTCCCAATCTTATGCTCCTTCTCTGAATTATGAGGACCAGAGTAGATGCCTTCTGTTAGTCATCTCCTGCCTTAGTTTCTATGACTTCCAAGGGCATAAATGAATTTCAACCAATTTTGGTCCTCATGGTACAGGGTGCTGCTTTGTGCTCTTCTCTTACATTTCCTTGAACATTAAAGACCCAGAACGATCCTTCATTATTTCTGAATAACATGGAATACTGAGGCTTACACTAAATGAGATGTGTTCATTAAAAAAGAAGTATCTGTGTCCAGTCTTGAAACTCATACACAAGTTTCTGTTGTGCCAAACTTTACTGAAATTACACCACCCCTACATATTTTTTATTTCTTCCTGATCAAGATTACACAGCCACTGTACCCATCTGTTGTACAAAAAAAAAAAAAAAAAAAAAAAAAAA
>VFFE01007237.1:1350286-1419862 GCA_008921705.1 Burhinus oedicnemus | reverse complement strand
AATCCTAACTAAAGAAAGACTGAGTTAAGCAAGGAACATTTTGTGCCTAATAAGTAATTTGAAACATGAGATCTGCCTCTTCTCCAAATTATCACCATATTCACCATTTCCTCTTTGTAAAATAACTGAAGGTCTCCTTACTGTATTTCCCAATGCTATGACTTGCCTATTACTTGTCATTTGGACTTAGATATGGTTTGTAATAAGCAGAAACAGCCCAATTTGATTAAAGGATTTTTAATGATTAAAATCGTCTAAAAATATAGGGGTTTTCTTTTATTCAGGTGAAAGAAAAGAAGAATTTTGTCATATTAGCTAAAAAATCTAATACATTTTAAGTAATTTATGGTGGGTAATGTGGAATTCTTATCTTTTGACTCCTCCAAAGAGGTAAAATTCATTAATGCTATTTTATACATACAGAGATTGTGACACAAAGTGAAGTGACTCATATAGAAAATGTACTCTAAAAATAGAATTAACACTCCCACTCTTACTTACTGTATTACAGGGACTTGAACTAAATAATGTCAAAATATCCAGTCATCAGGATTGTTTTAACATGATTTAAATGGTAATGATAAATACACTGAAATTATGATGGGCAGCTAACTTTTAAATTAAATGTCAGACTACTGAAATCAACAGAAACAAAGTGCAGGCATGTTTTGCTGTTCACACATCACAGGAAGGACACAAGACCCTCTAAAACCAATGAAGATTTTTTTTTTTGCATTGGTTTCAGTGCTACCAAAATTATACTAGGTGCTAAAATATGAAATTATGGTGGAAAGACTGAGGTCAAGACTTCCTGAGTTTCTGTTAGGACACGGTTTTGCATCGGTAGACTGAGTACTGACACAGCAACCTAACAGCTGGTTTTCCTCTCCCATGTATCCTTTTTATTGTACTCTCACATTACGGAGGGTTTGTATTTGGGTTATACCAGGATTGGCACTAACCAAGTACAGTTTTCTGACCTCTAATTATCTTTTCCATCTTGTTGCAGTAAAATTGATGTTAACTAGAAAAATGAAATGTAAAATGTAATTGAAGCAAACAAGGAAACCTGCTGTTGCTAAAGTCCTGTATACTGCCCCAACCCTATTTAATTATTTACCTAACATTAAAATAGAGAAATAGTAACTAGACATGATTTATCTACAATTCAATTAAGGAACTAACCACTAGACAATGTAGCTTTGTTGATAAGTAGGATATTCCTGTCAAGAGAGTGATGAACTGTAGGCCTGGTCAGCAAACCGGGAAAACCTCCTGGAACTGCCAAGATTAAAGGAGAAGTAGGTAAAAGGTAATTTCGGCAAGGGGAGATCACAACCACCAACTCATTGACCACCTACCCAAATGACACCACCTACTCAAAAGAGAAAATGGAAGAAGAAGACGGAGTCTGTGCACTAATTTACATGGGAAGCGAAGAAATCTTGACCAATCATTAAAGAGAATAAACATGAATATGTATTAATTGTTTGAATATATAATAATCAGTGTATAAAAGTGGACTAAGGTGTGCTCCCATTTTGGAACGAGCACCACATTTCTGTGTATTAATGGAATAAACTTGGAAACACCTCTACTCTGAGTGTTATTGGCTTGCACACCAGGTAAAGAACCCAGATTTGGGACAACAATCTTTCTGCTGTTACTGGTTTCTTTTCCTAAGTGTATATTTTGAAGTGTTTGCTCAACTTAGCTTTTAAAAGCTCAAATATAGGATGTGTCCAGATAGGATATTTTACAGTCTGAAAGGATGCCCTGTCTTCTGGGATGTTTCCTTATAGTCAGTATATTGTTTCCTTTGCTCAAGATTATCCAGTTTAACCCTAAACAATCTCTTCTCTTTCCTACTGTCATGTTTATATTCTTCAATTACATGCCAGTCTTGCTTCATTGATTATGCTGAGGTTTCACAGTACAGGTGTTGTGATACAGTAAAATTGTCCCCTATTCTGAAAATCTTCTGTGAATAATAAGTAACTCCAAGGCACAATAAAAATATTAATGGATTATTTCTTAAAACACTTTTGGAGGTTGGTAAATAAATATTATCATTGTTACTTTATCAAAAGAAGAGCTAAGACAGCGAGGGTCAGATATTTGTTGAGTTCATCGAACAGAATTGTTCATAACTTTGGATGGTGGTGAACAAGACCAGAATCTGGCCCCAGATTCTTCAGTTACTGGCACAAAGCAGCCAGTGACATAGACAAGTTGAGAATACTTATTCTGCAGCTAATTCACAGTCCATTTTATCATGCTGTCTCCAAAATGACTCACCATCAAGAGAGCAATTTTAAAAGAGTAGGAAGAAGTGGAAAAAAGAGACACCAACAACCAGTATCACTTTACCTTTGCAAAAACAGCCTCTGTCAGAACATTTATGGACCCTTCCAAAAAAATCTGAGATTTCTAAAATTGAGCATTTGGAGGGGCTTTGTTTGTTTGTTTTCCTTTTTATGTTCTTATATATTCTCATTGCATTATGGAAAGTATAATAAATGTAATTTAAATGATCTTTGGTTAGTCTGAAATATCTTATGAACTGACTCAAAGGAATTAAAGAGATTAAGTAGCATGCTTAGAGCTACGTAATCTGTTCATTTGCTCTTATTATATTTTTGATCAAGGCTTTGGAGACCAGAACTTCTCCTCTGAAGAACAATTAGGTAGCTAGCTGTGGCAGTTCAATGTAGACTAAAATTATGCACCTATACAGTGTCAGGAGAAGGCATTAAATTCAAGAATCTCCAGATTACTCTTCTCAAAGTAGAATGGAATTATTCACTTGTCTGCAAACTAAGGCAGATGAAGAGAGTCCTCCTCAGACACTGGCCATTGAAGAAAGAGAGCTGACCCCTTTGACACCTCAACTTTTATACCGAGCATGATGCAGATGGGATGGAACACCTTTTTGGTCAGTTTTGGGTCACCTGTCCTGTCCACTCCTCCCTGCAGGTGTGACCCCTCTATGCTTTTCCGCTTCCGACCCTCCAACGGGGAAAGTAACAAAGTTAGCTGACCTTGGTTGTTATAGCAATAAGTATAAGCAAGAGCCTCTCTGCATACCGTTCCTTGGCATCAACTATAAACATGGGTCTTATCACTCTGAAAATGAACAGTATTTTGCACAACATGCTGTTAATTTCAGTAGTTATAAGAGGCTTAGCTAAAAATTACCAAACAGAAAGTTGGTTCTGTTTTACCTCAAACCAGGACAGAAATAAAAGAAAAACAAAGAAAAATACTAGTAATGACACACCAAATCCAGCAGTCCTTACCTTAATAAAATAAAAGTGACTCTCATAAGAAAATCAAAATTGTAATCTAATCTATAAGCATCACAGTGGACACTATTACTTTGTCATTCCATGAGCCTGATTGATGACTGTTGAAGTCTGTATTAGTGACAGAACTATTGAACTAGTGAATGATTTCTTCTGAATTAGGACTCATACAGGTATGTGTTGAAAATTCTGTGTCAGTCTAAACTAGAAGACCTTGACAATAGCAGAAATTACTTTTCTGGACATTTTTATCCAGACGAAAGCAAGTATTCCTCCAAAGAAATTCAAAGTCTTTCAATTATAAAATTTCTTGTCACCTATGAATCTGTTGCACCAACAAAGTCAAGATAATAAAGAGGGGCTTTTTTTCCACTTAAGTATTTATTTTCTTTTACAACCTTCTGTAATACAAAAGAAGTATTATGAAAGACAAAGACTGTTGCCAGCAAACACATAAATTGAGGATGAACTCATCTGTGATGACTCAGCAGCTCACACACAGTTGTGTAATGCCATTTGAGATGCCTAAGGTACTGCACCTGGTCTTCAGGTTCTGCTTCACAGAGAAACAGTTCTCCCATCAGTTCCAAGTCATGTTTGTTAGCCTTGCTGATACCTCTAATATCCTATGACACCTCAAATGCCAATTAACACCGCCATTTGGTTAAGTGAATCAAGCTTGTTCTGTAGCCTGTACAAAAATTCCTGGGCTGAGTATTAAGGGAACTTTTGAGTTCTTGTTAGCACTGGTGTGATCACCATGCATCAGTGTCACAAATTACATTGCTGTGGTGGGCTGTTCCCTCAACTAAAGAATTGTCCTAAGTCAGACAGCATTTGTATCTGTTTAGTAACTCTCTGTGGCTTCAATGGCCAGCAAGTCAAGAGAGGTGATCCTTCACCTCTATTCAACACTGGTGAGACACATCTGGAGTGCTGGGTCCAAGTCTGGACTTCCCAGTACAAAAGAGACATGGACTGGAGTTGGTCCAGCAAAGGACCACAAAGACAGTGAAGGGACCAGAGCATCTATAATATGGGTACAGGCTGAGTGAGCTGGGACTATTAAGCCTGGAGAATCACAAAATCATAGAATCATTTAAGTTGGAAAAGACCCTTAAGGTCATCAAGTCCAACTGTAAACCTAACACTGCCAAAACCACCACTAAACCATGTCCCTCAGCACCACATCCACATCTCTTTTAAACACCTCATGGTAACTCAACCACCTCCCTCAGAAGCCTGTTGTAATGCTTGATAACCCTTTCAGTGAAGAAATTTTTCCTAATATCCAATCAAAACATCCCCTGGTGCAACTTGAGGCTGTTTCCTCTTATCCTATCACTTGTTACTTGGGAGAAGAGACCAACCACCACCTCGCTACAGCGTCCTTTCAGGTAGCTGTAGAGAGCAATAAGGTTTCCCCTTAGCCTCTTTTTCTCCAGGCTAAACAACCACAGTTCCCTCAGCCACTCCTCTTAAGACTTGTGCTCTAGACCCTTCACCAGCTTTATTGCCCTTCTTTGGACACAGTCAAGCACCAAAATGTCTTTCTTGTAGTGAGAGGCCCAACACTGAACACAGTATTCGAGGTGGGGCCTCACCAGTGCTGAGTACAGGGGGATGATCACTTCCATAGTCCTGCTGGTCATATTATTTCTGATACAAGCAAGGATACTATTAGACTTCTTGGACATCTGGGCACACTGACGGCTCATAATCAGCCGGCAGTCAACCAAGACCCCCAGGTCCTTTTCTGCCAGGCAGTTTTCTAGCCACTGTTCCCCAAGCCTGTAGCGCTGCATGGGGTTGCTGTGACCCAAGTGCAGGACTTGGCACCTGGCCTTGTTGAACCTCATCCTATTGGCCTTGGCCCATCGATTCAGCCTGTCCAGATCCCTGTATAGACCCTTCTGCCTTCACCAGATCAACACTCCCACCTAACTTGGTGTCATCGGCAAAATTACTGAGGGTACACTTGATCCCCTTGTCCAGATCAGTGATATTAAACAGAACTAGCATCAATACTGAGCCCTGGGGAACACCACTTGTGACCGGCTGCCAACTGGATTTAACTCCATTCACCACCACTCTTTGGGCCTGGCCACCCAGACAGTTTTTACTCAGCAAAGAGTATGCCCATCTGAGCCATGAGCAGTCAGTTTCTTCAGGAGAATGCTGTGGGAAACGATGTCAAAGGCTTTACTAAAGTGCAGGTAAACAACATCCACAGCCTTTCCCTCATTCACTAAGCAGGTCATTGAAGCGAAGCGAAGCGAAGAGAAGCGAAGAGAAGCGAAGAGAAGCGAAGCGAAGAGAAGAGAAGCGAAGAGAAGCGAAGAGAAGCGAAGAGAAGCGAAGAGAAGCGAAGAGAAGAGAAGAGAAGAGAAGCGAAGAGAAGAGAAGAGAAGAGAAGAGAAGAGAAGAGAAGAGAAGAGAAGAGAAGAGAAGAGAAGAGAAGAGAAGAGGAGTCTTGTCACTGTGTATAAATATGTGATGGGAGGAGGTAAAAAGATGGATCCAGACTCTCACCAGTGGTGTCCAGTGTCAGGACAAGATGCAATGAGCACAGATTGAAATACAGGTAATTCCATTTAAGCATAAGAAAAAGAAAATACTGTGAGGGTGATCAAACACAGCAACAGATTGCCCAAACAGGTTGTGGAGTCTTCATCTGTGGAGACATGGTCTTGAGCAACCTGCAGTAGCTGACCCAGCTTGAGCAAGGGTGGTGAACTAGATGATAACTAGGGATCTCTTCCAACCTCAGAAGTTCTGTGATTTCTCTTCCATTAATTGTCAGTCTCCACCAAACTTCATAAACTTTTAACAGTTACAGATTCCCAGGGAGAAGAGAGCTTGACAACCCATTGCTTGAAGGATCACCTCCTCCTGTTTTGAAACTGTCTGCTCCTGGCTTCATCTAATGTCTCTTCAATCTTGCGTTGGAAAAAGCAATGGAAATTCAATCCCTACCCTGCTTGCCACCTTGCCCATATTTTCCATGCCCCTCTTGGTCCTATAAACCTCTTTCAAGTCCTCTTTTACTCATATTTTGTTCATAATGAAAAGTCCAAGTTTATTTAGTTGTGGCTTAGTCATTCCTCACACAGAAGTAATTTCACATATTTCCCTTATTTCCTTTTTCTGAAGCTTTCCATTCTAATATAATTTTTTAGACATTTGGGAATCCAGCATGTACATTCATATAGTGATCTAATTCTCTATACTATGGTATAATAGTTCTCTATTTCTTTCAAATAAGTTTTAACATTACAATTGTTCATATAGAACAATTTATCTTGACCCCCAGATCTCAGGTTGAGTCACAGTGATCAGCTCAGAACACATAATTTTGTATGTAAAGTGGTATGTTTATTTATTTATGTATGTTGTTTTACATTTGTTTATAATGAGTTTCACTTATTAATGAATTTATTGCCCACCAGTATTGTAAGGACTTTTCATGACTTTTCACAGACAGACCTTGTACTCTACAATCATGAATAACACAATATCATGAGAAAATTTGTCATTTCACTATTGTCAAAGGTGAAATCAGCATATCTCGCACAGATTGTTATGGACCTCTATTGTGAACTCTCTCCACTATGAAAATTGATCATTTATCTGTACATTCTGTTTTCTATCTTGAAACCACGCAGGGACCTTCATTCTCATCTAGTGCCTGCTAAAGTTTTTCTAAGATTTTTTCCTTGCCAAAAGCCTTTTGGTAATCTAAAAATACATTTCAGTGGGATTGACCCTATTCTCAATCTTGTTGATTGCTTGACAAGGTAAGTGAGACTAGACTTCATTTCCCAAAAGCCATACTGATTTCCTCCAGTATTGTATATTTATACATGTAACAACTACTTCTGTTCTTTGTCTACTAATTTGCCCAGTACACATTAGTTTTACAGACCTGTAGGTCATTGCATGTCTCATCAAACCTTTTCTCAGAGGAGGTGTATTTGTGTTTTTATAGTACGTTTCCTACATATCAAGAAGGAAATATTCTTAACTGTATAAGTGGAGCAAGCAAGCTACAAAACAGCTAAAATTAATTTTAATTAAGTTTAATACATAACATGAGATTATTAGGTGAAGTGGAACCTTAATGGAACCTTCAGGAACCTCAGTGCAGAAACATAATTTGAACCTCTGACTAGACAGAATAAAACTTACTTTAAGAACTTATTACACTTTCTAGTTGAGAATTGTTTCACAAATATTTTATCTGTTTCAGATTTCTAATAGCTTGCAATATGCAAGGTATTATTAATCTAAAGGTAAATGAATCATCACTAGTGGTTTTGCAAATACACATTTTCCTCTCTGATGTCAAAGTAAAACACAGACCATCATTCTGGATCAATTTTGCTCTAGTCTTGTAATGAGCAAAGCCAAGTTAATCTGTACTCTACAAGGAAGAAGGAGAAGGACAAAAAACAAACCAGGCTTGACACACAGGGTAGCATATGCTAAGTGTCCTCTGATTCATTAGAAAGAGCCACGGTGTCTCCAGGAGGTGTTAACCTCTACACGTAATTAAATCTTGGCAGGTTCAGTTTTTTAAAAAATGATAGAACAAGAACTCAGCTGCCTGGTGTGTTGGAGAACTTCTTGTTATTCCAAACTTTCATTTTGAACATGTACTTTTTGGTGGGCTGACAGGTAATTCAAAACTTAACCTCTGTTAGCAGTCAAGTTTACGTTTGGTTAATCACTCTTACTACTGGTGTGCATCGAGGTCCTTATCAAGATTGAGACCTGATTCTTCCATGTATTGTGCTAATATACAATAAGATGCACTTTGTCTCAAAGAGATGGTAGTATAAAGAGGAAGGACAGGATAAAGACAGGATAGGAAATTGAAGCTTAAATTAATGAAGAGGGGAATTAACTTCCTGTATCTTGAGCTAGCTACAAACTGAGCATCTACATCTGATTCACCCCACTTAGCTTTAGTCCCCCTGAAGTCATCCAACCTAAAGTAGCTGTCCAGAATCCATGTACTGCCAGTAAAGAAAGATCAAACTTATTATAGAACCCTACTCATCCCATTTTCCCAAGGCTATGTTCACCTGGAGCAACTGAATGTGCACTGCCGTTTGCCTCTGGGTACTACTGGCCTGGTCATTTAGTTTGGGGAATAAGCTGGATGTATGAGAACTGCCTTTCTGTCAGACTTTTCCTTTCATAGCAAGCTAGGTTTGCCCATATAGAAGAAGAAGATGAAACGGAATTTATGCATGCCCAAAACCATTCCAAATGTAGGATCAGGACATGGTTACAGTATGTTCTTAGATTTAGTTTGATAATATTCCAGATGTCAACAGTTTAGATGCAACCACTGCAAATTTCAGGTTCAAATTCCTGTACTTCAGTGATTTGTCTTGAAAAATCAAACTTTCCTCTCTATAGCTTCTGAAACTTACCATTTCACAACCAGACAAATTCTTAAAACAAATTGTCTGTTATATGCTCATTTGTTGTTTGTTTTCTTGTTTTTTTTTTTTTTTTTTTTTTTTTTTGTAAGATCTAACAGCTAATCCAGCCCATTACAAGAGTTTTCTCAGTAAGTTAGTTTCCAAATGAATTTCAGATTCAGATGAAGATGATCACATGCTTATTCTTTCAGGAAAAAAAAAGGTAGCCATCAATTAGCTTGCTATCAATGATTTACAAGCACTATATAGTCTAATAAATGTGTCTAAGTGTACAGTAACTAGGGAATATCTCCAGCTATTATTAACCATTACCAAATTTACTGGAAAAATGTTGCTTTATATTAGGTATGGCTCTGACTAATTATTTGATATTAAGAAGTGAGCAGCGACTACCAGTCCAAAACATGCAATGGTCCAAGACAAGATAGTACTATTTTTTGACAGGTTGATTTGGGAACCAAATAAAACCTTTTATAGAGATAAGGAGAACAAAGAGCAAATATCCAACACATTTAAAGCATAACATATATAGTAAATTCAGATCTCATATCAAATTACAAGCCAATGAATAAAAGAAAAAGTAAGCAGAGTGTGGTATCAAAAAAGTATAAAAATTACCTCAGTGTGATCCAAATGAGGAGGAAGAAATCATTAGCATTAGCATCAGACTTTTACTGGCAAAGAGCTTGTGATGATAATTTGTTATGATCTGCTTCTTCTTCCTGAAGAAAACTGGTTTCATCAACCTTAGGACCCAATGAGTATAAGAAAAGTGACTATATGTGACCAGCACCCTCTGCTCCTGACCCCTGGTAATGTGGTTAGCATAACTAACACAATTTTATAAGACAAGCAGCCATGCTCTGTGACCAAGTGGATCACATATCTATTCCCTTTCCTCTCATTATCAGGCCCTGAAGGTCCTGTGAACCAAGTAGACAAATCAAACAGATTTCTTCTTCCCCTCCCTACTGGCCTCAAGATTCCTGGGCACTAGGCCAATTATTCCTTTCCTTACTGGCCTTGAAAATCCTAGGCACTCGGCCAACCAGGTGTTGTTGATGACCCCATCACAGAACAGGGAGTCATAACAGCACATAGAGTACTGTCTATAAAATCACAGAATCATAGAATCACCTAGGTTGGAAGAAACCTTTAAGATCATCAAGTCCAACTATCAACCACTGCCAAAACCACCATTAGACCATGTCCCTCAGCACCATGTCTACCTGACTTCTAAATACCTCCAGGGATGATGATGCCACCACTTCCTTGGGCAGCCTGTTCCAATGCATGATAACCCTTTCAGTGAAGAAATTTTTCCTAATATCCAATCTAAACTTCCCCTGGAGTAACTTGAGGCCTTTTCCTTTTGTTCTGTTGCTTGTTACTTGGGAGAAGAGACTGACCCCCACCTCTCTATAACCTCCTTTCAGGTAGTTGTAGAGAGCGATAAGGTCTCCCCTCAACCTCCTTTTCTCCAGGCTAAACAAACCCAGTTCCCTCAGCTGTTCTTCACAAGACTTGTTCTCTAGGCCCTTCACCAGCTTTGTTGCCCTTCTCTGGACAAAAAAATCAAGCAGTTACTAGTCCTAAGTGGGGAACTTGGATGGTTGGAGGCTGTCTTGGGCATAGTGATCATGAAATGACAGTTTTTGATTCTCAGAGAAGTCAGGAAGGGGGTTAGCAGAATTGCTATCTTGGACTTCTGAAAGGCAGACTTTAACCTGCTTAAGAGCCTGGCTGTCAGAGCCCCTTGGGAGGCAGTCCTGAAGGGCAAAGGAGTCCAGGAAGGCTAGACATTCTTCAAGAAGAGAATCTTAAATGCACAGGAGCAGCCTGTCCCTAGGTGTCGAAAGATGAGCCAGCGAGAAAGAGTGACCTAGCTGAACAGAGAGCTTTGGCTGGAAGTCAGGAAAAAAAAGAGAATTGCGTGAGTCAGCACAGGCAGGACAGTGGAGCAACCACAAAACCATGGATGAAATGCAAAGAGTAAATTTATTTTCATTACCTCACAAAGCCAGGGATCCCTGTTACAGCACCAGGGCAGAAGCACACAAGCAGGAACACAGACATCACAGAGCTTGGTCCATGCTAGAGGATGACCGATCCTGCTGTTTTTGCTTGTATATCAGGGATTCACACAGATATAGTTTACCACTGTGCTTTGATCTTTCCCACAGCAGAGTAGGAATCTCAAACGTTCAATAGGGTATCTCTAAGTCTATCACAGGCCTATGTAATCTAAACACAGATGTTCTGCTTGTCAAACACACAAGATTAAACAATTAGTGTGCTATTTGTTTTTCGACACCTCTGCTGCTGGTCACTTGAGTGTGTTTACAATCCTTCTCACCAGTCTTCCTTTATTGTCCCATGAGAGTTTATGACCTTTGGAAGAAGGGACAGGCAACTCAGATGGACTACAAGGATGTTATGAGGTTATTCAGGGAGAAAATTACAAGGGCCACAGCCCAACTAGAACTTAATCTGGTTACTGCCATAAAACACAATAAAAAATATTTCTATAAATACATCAATAACAAAAGGAAGGGCAAGGAGAATCTCCATCCTTTATTGCATACAGCAGGGAAACGTAGCAACAAAAGATGAAAAACAGGCTGAGGTACTTAATGCCTTTTTTGCCTCTGTCTTTAATGGTAAGACGAATTGTTTTTGGATTACTCAGCCCGCTGAGCTGGAAGACAGGGATGGGGAGCAGAATGAAGCCTCCATAATCCAAGGGGAAATGGTTAGCAACCTGCTACACCACCTAGACATACACAAGTCTATGGGGCTGGATAGGATCCACCCAAGGATACTGAGGGAGATGGCAGAAGTGCTCATGAAGCCACTTTCCATAATTTAGCAGCAGTCTTGGCTGACCAGGAAGGTCCCAGTTGACTGGAGGTTAGCAAATGTGATGCCCATCCACAAGAAGGGCCGGAAGAAGGATCTGGGGAGCTACAGGCCTGTCAGTCTGACCTTGGTGCTGGGAATGGTTATGGAGCAGATCATTTTGAATGTAATCATACACCACGTACAGGAGAACCAGGTGATCAGATCCAGTCACCATGGGTTTACGAAAGTCAGATCCTGCTTGACTAATCTGATATCCTTCTATGACAAGGTGACCTGCTTAGTGGATGAGGGAAAGGCTGTGGATGTTGTCTACCTAGACTTTAGTAAGCTCTTTGACAGCATTTCCCAAAACATTCTCCTGGAGCAACTGGCTGCTGGAGTGGTGATAAATGGAGTTAGAATCATAGAATCATAGAATGGTTTAGGTTGGAGGGGACCTTAAAGATCATCTAGTTCCAACCCCCTTGCCATTTGCAAGGACACCTCCTACAAGACCAGATTGCTCAAAGCCTCATCCAACCTGGCCTTGAACACTTCCAGGGATGGGGCCTCCACAGCTTCCCTGGGCAACCTGTTCCAGTGTCTCACTACTCTCACAGTAAAGAATTTCTTCCTGAGATCTAATCTAAATCTACCCTGTTCCGGTTTGAAGCCATTACCCCTGATCCTGTCACTACATGCCCTTGTAAAAAGTCCCTCTCCAGCTTTCTTGTAGGCCCCTTTCAGATACTTGAAGGCTACTGTAAGGTGTCCCTGGAGCCTTCTCTTCTCCAGGCTGAACAACCCTAACTCTCTCAGCCTGTCCTCATAGCAGAGGTGCTCCAGCCCTCTGATCATCTCTGCGGCCCTCCTCTGGACCTGCTCCAACAGTTCCATGTCCTTCTTATGTTGGGGGCTCCAGAGCTGACACAGTATTCCAGGTGGGGTCTCACAAGAGCAGAGCAGATGGGCAGAATCACCTCCCTCGACCTGCTGGCCATGCTTCTTTTGATGCAGCCCAGGATGCAGTTGGCCTTCTGGGCTGCAAGTGCACGTTGCCAGCTCACGTTGAGCCTCTCATCTACTAACACCCCCAAGTCCCTCTCCTCAGGACTGCTCTCGATCGCCTCTCCGCCCACCCTGTATTTGTGCATGGGGTTGCCTCGACCCACTTGGCCTTATTGAACTTCATGAGGCTGGCTTGGGCCCACCTCTCAAGCCTGTCCAGGTCTGGAGTTGTTTAGTCCAGAGAAAAGAAGGCTGAGGGGAGACCTTACTGATCTCTACAACTACCTGAAAGGATGCTGTAGCGAGGTGGGTGTTGATCTCTTCTTTCAAGTAACAAGTGATAAGATGAGAGGAAATGGCCTCAAGTTGCACCAGGGGAGGTTTAGATTGGATACTAAGAAAAAATTCTTCACTGAAAGGGCTATCAAGCACTGGAACAGACTGCCCAGGGAAGTGGTGGAATCGCCATCCCTGAAGGTATTTAAAAGATGTGTAGACATGACACTTAGGTAAATGCTTTATTGGTGCACTTGGCAGTGTTAGGTTTACAGTTGGACTCAATGATCTTAAAAATGGTCTTTAATACTGTCACAGTGCAACTGACACACTCAACTGGAGAAGTGGGTCCCCATAATCAGTATTTGAATTCTGCTCTTTAAATTTTCAATGTAGAAATCTTCATTGCACCTAATGAAAACCAAGAAGTCCTTCAAAAAACAAACACAAACGCTACAGCAAAAAATCAGCATTTGCTAGGTGTCCTGTGGTGCCTGCACTGGTCTGTACCACACAGACCTTGGCATGTGGTTTCATGGAAGTAACTGAGGTGAACATTTCATTGCCTCAGTGGAAGATTCTGTGACTCTGATGATCGATGGTGGATCATTATTCGATATTGACCATTATATGATACCAACTCATGTGTCTGAACCTGCTGGAGAGGGTACAGCAGAGGGCTACAAAGATGATTAGGGGGATGGAACATCTTTCTTATGAGGAAAGGCTGAGGGACTTGGGTCTTTTTAGTCTGGAGAAGAGAAGACTCAGAGGGGATCTCATCAATGCTTACAAATACTTAAAGGGAAGGTGCCAGGAGGATGGCACCAGTCTTTTTGCAGTGGTGCCCAGTGATAGGACAAGAGGTATCGGGCACAAACTTGAATGTAGGAAGTTCCATCTGAACATGAGGAGGAACTTCTTTGCTTTGAGGGTGGCAGAGCACTGGAAGAGGCTGCCCAGAGAGGTGGTGGAGTCTCCAACTCTGGAGACATTCCAAACCCACCTGGACGCCATCCTGTGCAACCTGCTGTAGGTGAACCTGGTCTGGCAGGGGGGTTGGACTAGATGATCTCCACAGGTCCCTTCCAACCCCTGTGATTCTATGACCATAGACTTTTGTTGGCTTTTTTTTTTTTTTAATATTTATCATCAGGTTGAATTGGTCACGCAACATCATTTTGGGCTCTGTCCAGTGATCAGGAAGAGAAGATACATACAGAGATTTTACAATTTAATAATGCTTTCAAGTGGATATAGCTAAGAATGTGATTCAGATTCTAACAGCTTTTCCTGTTAGATTCAGAGGCTCTAGCTTCACTTCCTGCACATGATCCAGCTAGGATCAGTAGTATTCATAAAAGTACCTCAGAATTAACATACTGCTCAATACTGAAAACTTTTACAGTTAAAAAACATTGGTGATAATATAAAATATTTATAATCAGTTGTCATCTTGATTTCAGTGGGACAATTCACATCAAATAGATCTCGTAAGTGTTTAGGATCAGCCCGAGGCTCTGTCTCTAAACTTTTGTTAGGCATAATCAATGTCTCACATGCAGAAGCACTAAGAGGTTTTTCAATTGCTGTAATGTGTGAAGTAGCATACATTATTTTTTAATCTTGTTTCTAAGAATTATAGAATAAAATTAAGGCAAGGTTATAAAGCTAAAATTTAAATAAGCATTGAACAAATTGCTCAAGGACATTATGGGATCTCCATGACTGAAGGCTATTAAGAATATATAACAGAAACAGCTTTGGTACAGCTGATTTGACACTGGGACGAGAGGATGGACTACGTAGCTTCTTGAGGTCCTTTCAAGAGCTAATCATTATAATTCTGACATGCTCGTGTAGAAAAGCAAAGAAATATAAAGCACTTTTTGATTCCCTGACAGGGCTGCAAACCTCCAGACTGCAGGGCATTGAGGAGAACAACGTCTCTGGGTCAGCAAGTTGTTGTGAAGAAGCAAGTAAATATCACAGCTATAATTCAGTTGCAGGCTCCTTCCTCCCTAGAGCAGGAAAGAAACAGAAAATTTACTGCAATTCTGAATCAAAACTAATTCTCTAGCCCACTCCTGAGCTCTAGACATATCCTCATTGCTGAAAGCAACTTTAACGTTGCAACCTATCCTTTACAGTGAGGGTAAGGGGATTGAGGATACATTAAAAAATGGCTATATATGACCTTATAAAAGATGAGAGTAGATATTTGACTACATCTGAAATCAGATTTATGGAGATGGATGATTAGGAATTAGGATATGTACAGACTGTGTCAGGTATGGTTATTATAAGGTGAAGTGGCTTTTAAAATTCATAAGGCTGTGACCAAACAATGTATGTCCAAAAGGGTTAAGGAAATAAGCAGAGAAATTGAAGAAGCTTTGGCAGACATTTTTTATATACTTCTGCTCTTCAAAATAGATCAAGTGAAATCTGAGAGGACTGGAGAGTAGCCAACATAATGCCATTATTTTTAAATGGCCTAAGGAGAGACAAGGGAGGTAAAGACTCACTAACTCATTGGAATTCTCAGAGGATATGGCTGTCAACCTAGACAAAGGAGATATACACATCACATGCACTTTCAGAAAACGTTCAGCAAAATTCTGCGTTGTAGCTACTTTCTCGGTTACAAAGTCAAGAAATGAATTAAAAGCAGACATATGAAACTGAATGGAGTAAACCAGCTATAATAAATGCATGCTGAAAATAGAAAATAAAGTTAATGAGGATGTTTTTGACCAAGAAGGCTGTTTAAAAAAATGTATAAATGAGAAGTGACACAGCTAGACTGCTAACAGCACTTCTCCTTTCAAAGAGTCTTCCCAAAGGAGGTTACTTGCTTGAGATTGACTTGTTAATGTAGCTCCTTTCAAGTTTGACATGTTTGTAACACTATTGTTCTACCCACTGCTGTCAGAGCTCCCTCCACCATACCGCCCTTCTTCATTCTGTTAAAACAGGTGAATTTTCATGCTTATGAAAACATTTTCCTGTCATCTCCAGGAAAAAGTTACTCTTTGTTTGCACCATGGGGAGCTGCAGCATAAGGTTCCCACACTGTCCTGTGACACTAGGGGGAAAAAAAATAATTCTTTATCTATACCCATTCAGTCCATGACAACTTTATTGAGACTACTAGCAACAGAACAATTTTATAGGTGAGGGCTGTGTCATAGGCTGACGTCACAAATAAATGTTACAAATAAGTATATTCCATTGAATTGTTATGTAGCAACAACCTTTGGTAACAAGTCAAGCTAGATTTAGATTAGTAGGAAAGAAAGAGAAGGCTCTGAATATGATTACTAATTCCCTGAGCCATCCAGTCTTACTACAATTGTTATGTATGTTTCTAGACTGCTTTTAAAGATGGAAGAGATGAGTAAAAAACTCCAGAG
Organism: Burhinus oedicnemus; assembly: GCA_008921705.1. Lineage (NCBI taxonomy): Eukaryota > Metazoa > Chordata > Aves > Charadriiformes > Burhinidae > Burhinus > Burhinus oedicnemus. The sequence continues at coordinate 1,403,563 of VFFE01007237.1, read as the reverse complement.
GGATATATCAAAAGCTTTTATACATAGAGTTGGTATCACCAGCCTTGCTTACCAAATATAATAGCAACAAAGAAAGGAATTTATTATTTACTCAATATCTTCTGTAATAGTAATGATGGACTGTGTAAAATACTGTTAATCAGATTTGAGATTAACACAGGCATTAGTTGGGGATATTTTCTGATGCTAGTACAGTCAGAAAATACTAAGAAATATTTTTAAATAATTAAAAACTTTTATTTGTTTTAAGTTTTGTTTTACTGAATGGAAGATATCTTCAGCAGTGTCCTCTTTTCCTACTGATACCTGATATTTTAAAAGTGATTTTAAATATTTTGCCTACCTTTGTGTTCTGAGATGGCTATCTGGTAACATCCTTTTTGAGGATGGGTAGAAATTGGTTAGAGAATCATGTTTTTATGCAGGTCTTCTTTTAAGAAGCAACACATTATATCATACCTTTGCATGTTCTAGTCCTCATCTTTGTGAATTTTAGCATTCTGTTTGTATCAGAAACCCTAACAAGGTCAGACAACTATATAATATAATATAATATAATATAATATAATATAATATAATATAATATAATATAATATAATATAATATAATATAATATAATATAATATAAATCAATACCTGTTCCAATAACAATTGATATGTTCTTCCATTCCATTTGAAGAAACTGTACTAGTGGCACCTACTTCGTTGATCTGCAGAGATGCATGAATTGTTTCTTGGTGCCCTACTCTCCATAGTGTTTTCAGCACAGTAGACCTGTGTAAATAAGAAATTCTTTGATTCACTGGATGAACTGAAAAAAATCTCAGGAAAATTGTCTAGCTGAAATTAAATATTTCAAATATTTTACCAAAATTAACCCCCTAACCACAAAGTAATTTTAGACTTAACAGGAATATTCAATTACAACATAAATGAACAGTTTTCACTCCAGTGTTAGTTTGACATAGTTTCTTTATGTCACATCTTTAAATATTCTGAATTAAATTAGAACCTTAACTCCAGAAAGATATCAAGAATCCAGTCCACCTGATTTATATGAAGGTGCCTAGTGTAGGAGATTCCACATATAGATAGCAGAGAGTGTTAAATGCTGTGATGGTCACCATAAGGAAGACTCATCCATCTTAGGGACCTCGAAGGAAATGTATATTTGGAGGTCTGGGTTTCCCAGTACACTCAATTCAAGGCCTGGAACACACATGACAGTGCAGATGTGAGTTCAAGTCTTACTTTTTATTGGATCTGTGTGTATATGTTTATTATACCTTCAGAAGGTGATAGTATTCTACTATCAGGTATTGTTACCAAGACTGTCTTTCACATTTTATAGCATTGAGCACTAACCATTTAGACGACTCAGTATCTGTAGTAAGTGATCTTATGGTCAGTTTTCCCAGCAGGAACTACTGGCTACTGTCAAATTGTCTTCGATAATTTGTTTATTCATTTGGCATCCAAATAAAAGCAAGTCTCTATACTAAAATTTAGTCTAAGGTATATGTTCTTAACCTTAAAAACTGACTTCTGAGCTCTCAAAACTGACTGTTTAAACAATCCAAGAACAATTAATTTAAGAAAAAACTAGTAATATTTAAATCAATATATACAAAAACTTTAAGAAAATACAACTCAAAACTGAATATGAATAATCACCTACACGCAAAATAAATGTACGGGACAAAACTTTTAATTTGGCTTGAATCAGTTTCTTTGGGGTCTGTGTATGTGCTATACACATGCAAGTATAGTTCCATGGTCCTAAAAAGTCTTCTCCACAAAAAACACCCCATCTCCTACATGTTTAAAGAAATTTAAATTTCTGTCTCTCAGAAATTTATTGATGTTACCATCAAGATATTATGTTGTACTGGGCATAGGTGGCAAGGTGCTGGCAGGGGTGGGGCTGCATGGTGGCCTCTGCGAGGAGAGGCCAGGGCTGCCCCGTGATGGACACAGACGGTTCCAGCCAGCTCTGACCAACCCCTCGCAGGGCACGGCTGAGCCCGGCAGCCCAAACTGTGGTACCTCTGAGAAAATGTATTTAAGAAAGGGAGAAAATACTACACAGAGAGGAAGAGGGAACAAAAAGTGTGAGAAACAGACCTGCAGATAACAAGGTCGGAAACGAAGGAGGGGCAGAAGGTGTTCCTGGCACTGCAGAGATTCTCCTGCAGCCTGTGTAGAAGACCACAGTGGAGCAGGTAGATATTTCCTGAAGGACTGCGGCCAATGGAGAGTCCACACCAGAGCTGGGGAAAAGTATGAGGAGAAGGAAGCAGCAGAAAGGAGCTGTTATGGACTCCTTGTTATGTATCAGTTGGGGTGGGGGAGGAGGTACAGGAGTTGAGAATGAAGGAGTAAAGTTGATCCTGGGAAAAAAGATGAGGGGGGAAATGTTCTAATTTGTCTTTGCTTTTCACTATCCAAATCTATTTTAACTGACCAGAAATTAAATTAATTTTCCCCAATTTGAGACTGATTTGCCCATGACAGTAATTGGTTAGTGATCTCTCTGTCCTTATCTCAAGCTTTTGCACTTTAGTTTCTCCTCAGCCTTCTTTTGAGAGGGCAGCTGGGTGGGAGTCTGGCAGCCATCCAAGGTTGACCCACCACATACGTACCTGGTTTAAAGCAAATGTCCTCTGTCCGCTGTCAAAAGAGAAGCAACTCTGACCGTATGAATAGACAGACAAAATGACTTCCTGAAGCACTTCTCTCTCTTTTCATCGTCCCTAGAGGGAGCTAAGATTAAACAATCAATTTATACAGTCTAAGGCTAGGTGAGATGAATTCTGCTGTACTTGGCACAATGAGGGTTAGAAAGGGAACAGACAGTATTCGTAAAAAAAAAGTGCTTCAGATTTACCTCATTAGATATGGTGTTATTTTCCTATATCTGACACATATCATAAGATTAAATTAACTAAGCTAAGCGTGCCAGGTATTGCACTGAGAAGTGTTAAAAGAAGTAATAAATAAATCAGCAGATGAGACCTTCAGTCAGAGAACATATGCTACTTACAAGAGTTTGGGGAACCTTGACCAAAAACTGAAAGGTAAAGGCCCTCACTCCAAGCTACCACATTGAATAGTAAAAATAAGAGTACCTTGTGCTTTTTAAAATAGAGAGACATCAAATACTGAAGTTAATGTTGCAGGTTTGGGGAACCTTGACCAAAAACTGAAAGGTAAAGGCCTCTCACTCCAAGCTACCACATTGAATAGTAAAAATAAGAGTATCTTGTGCTTTTTAAAATAGAGAGACATCAAATACTGAAGTTAATGTTGCAGTAAAACAGAGGATTCAGCTAAAAATGGAAAATGCAGGCTCACTTCTATTTCAGTCTGTCTTTGTCATTAACTCCTCTCACTAAGCACAGGTATTTTAGGAGTCTCACCCTACCACTCATGTAGTTAGTTACGTTTTGACCTCCAGTGTCTCTACACTCAACTCTAAATGAGAAAGGTCATAAAGGAAGTTATGTTGCTTTGCTTTTTTTCCCCTTCATTTGTTTAAAAGAGTTTCTCAAGGGATATTTTGTAATACTTTCTGACCCACAGTTATTGTGTCTGCTTGCTTCCTTCTAATTAACAGAGATAGCCCTGTGGTTTTGCACCCAGTTTTCAGATCTGTCATCCCCTGAAGATCAATTGCCCAGCCATGAACTTTACCAATAGAAAATTCTAATTCAGTAGTGTTGCAATACCGAAATGAAAACAATGGAAGAAGTGAAGATGACTTTGTAAGGAAATCCATACTTTAAATAGTGTACTTCATCACAGTTACACACAGCTTCAAAGTTCTGACTACTAAAAAAAAATGTTTCTTTTTAAAGGATGTATTTTGGGTATTTACCCCCAAAAGAGCTAGAATATCAGAATTTTCTCTCTTTACAGTTTTTCTTCAATGTGCTAATATTTGTTTATAACTCATTCATAAACATGAACTGTGTGTACACAATACAGAAAAAAATAAAGAAAACCTCTTCAGCCATAAATATATATATTGTAAATCATCAATTCCCAAATGGTAGTCTTTCAGTGCTGTATGCTTAAAAATGTATCTGAACTTCAAACATGCACTCTACAGAATTATAACCCTTGGGAAAAATATACTGACTTTTCATTTTGATAAGATATTTAATATTATAATTAAAGTAATGGCATAATGATACCATCTTTATTGAAATGGAAGCACTGAACCGCAAAAAAAGGAATTAGAAGACAGCAATCACCGTGGGGATTTATGTCAGGTATTCATTTGGTTTTGTTTTCAGCTGCAAAAGAAAAAATACACAAATACTTGTGTTGTTGAATTGCTTAGGAAGAACCAGCAAAGGGACTGGACATAATATAAAACAAACATCACAGATATTTCATAACCTATAAATTACACTGAGACATATGAAAAATAAGAGCATTTTAAAGTGCTTTTTTATTTTTATTTTTTAATAAAAACACTTTTCAGCACTTCAACATGCTGCAATATTTTGTTTTGAATTATGGCAACTCGTAATATGTAGTAATTTTATAATTTAAAGGAAGCAGTAGATACCAAGAGGCCAGGTCTTTCTTGGTTTTTTTTCCCCTTACCTTGTTCAAGTAGAACTTGAAAATTACCCCTCAAGGTTATTTCTCCCTTAGCTTCTTCATATTGCTAATATGAAAATAGGAAGAATTTTAGATTTCCCATTTATTTTCTTTGAAGAATATTTATGAATACTGTCACGGAATTGCCAAAAGTCTCTGGCCAGAATGATTAGAAAGAATCCTGAATAATGCTAACCTTCTCTCAGTGGCTGTCATCCAGCCCCTTCTCAAAGTACAAACTTCATATATGTTGACTGTGCCCCTGAACGTTTTCAGCTGGAGCTTTGACTTCTTGGTTATTTAGATGGCAGGTGTAAGCGTTATTCTCCAGCAAACTAAAAGGTCCATGTGAGCTATAAAGAACTTCTGTATCTTAATAACTCCAATGAAGTGTTAGAAGGCACCAGACAACATCCCATAAGAGAGTTAGGGTATCAAGGTGAGTCAGCAGCCAGCTAAGCATCATGTAATTTTTTTTTTTTTTCCAGTGATGATAGTAAAAGAAATTGACTTAATCTTGTTTTCAGGAAGCAACTAAAGCTCTGTGACACTCACACTGTAAACAGAACTCAAGAAAGCCTATAAGATGTTCTGTTACTTGTTAGCCATTAAATAATTTTACTAATCTTGTCTCCAATGATGAAGTGAATCAATTCTGCCTTTATTTACACACTGAACACTTAAACTTTCCAAAAAAAAAATATCTGAAGTCTCATAAAACTGACCAAAAAGAAACTGCACTAAAGAAATACTATACTTTAGTTGAAATAACACATAGAAGTCAATTCCTGTAGAATACAGAACCTGTTGCTTCATTTGTTCAAAATGTCTGATGAAACTAGTAATGGCCTGTTTTAAAAGTACACTGATATTCATGATATTCTGACAAAATAATTTCCTACATAGTTATAAAGTAGAAAAACAAACCCACAAAACAAAAACCCACAAAAAAGCAACCAACCCAAAAAAACCCCAAACAGGTTTAGGTATTTCTAGCCATTATATATATAGGATTAATTTTATTTTAGAACTTGCTAAATCTCTAATAGCTGAGTTTTGGACAACTGGAGATGTTCATGCAGTCATTTCACTAAGGTACAATTTTTCCATAAGTTATGTATTTTTCTTCTTATTGCTCCTATTGCTGTCATATTTGACTGTGCTTATCATAAAGCTTTTGTAAAAAAGTGAGTCATTTATAGTTCATTGTAAATGGCTACGTCAGTATTTTCTGCCATGGCAGGCTGTTCTACAATGTCAAGTCACCCTCTCCTATGACCTTTCCTAAATCTTATCTTCAGTATACCTTAGATGTCTACTTAAATCATCCTGAATACCAGCACTCGTGTACAAGGCCAGCCCATCGTCTGAATGTGAAGCTGAACATATCCCACAGAGTCTTACACATCTCAGATGTGAATGACAGAGGAAGTGGGAGATGTAACTGTTGTCTCTTTCAAGCCTTTCAACTCTTGCTCTAGCAGTGCAATTCAAAGGTTTGGCTCGTCATCTGCTAGTCATGCTTAGCTCCTCCAAAGTACATCCGCCTCTTCAAAATATTCACATGCCTTGACAGAAGATTCATCCTTTATTTAAGCAAACAACAAATAAAAGTATTGGCATGCAATTAATCAACTGGAAAGATAAAGAGTTCAGTCATCCAGCAGCTTGAATCCAAAGATTACTAGCAATGGCTCTCCTTATATATAATGAAAGTCATACATATCCTCTTAGATGAGTTTTCTACCACAGATTTTCGTCTTTTTCATTTGTCTTCCAAAATCTTGCTTCAGTTACATGCATGGAAAACTTCTTACCCTCATCATTGTTTGTTGCTTTTTAAAACTCCAGTTGCGAGCATCTGGTTGGTTAAATGGATGTATAAGGAGTTCATCTTATTTGGCATTCATGTCCAACCAGCATATACACCCCACGTTTCACAGACTGCTAGAGGACAGCTTTTAATTTTCTTTTTTAACTTGGACAAAAAATATAAAACAGCTTTCTTGTCTTTCAAGCACAGGTGTCTATAGCACAGATGTCATATTAATACGTCAATTCATAATACACCTGGACTACACTAAGAACATTCTATGTAACCACATCAATATGAAAATTTTATTCATATTCTTGTGACTGCTCTTTTCTTTTGTGGGCACAGCTATCAAACAACATTTTGTAACCAAATAAGCTTTATCTGGTAAAAACATATACTCTCACTTAAGATCAGTAATATATGAGAAGATTAATGTAACAAGTAAAAAAGAAAGGAATGGCACAATAATGTGGGTGCTCTGAAGAGGAGAAATGGGCAGACACAAAATACATAACAGTATGGAAGAGAGAGAAATCCATCTGGAAGACTCTGAGAAAAGCTGGACAGGTTTCCCAGTTAAGCTTAGTAAGTTGCTTTTAAATTTAAACTTACTTTTAATTAAACTTCAAACTGAGAAATATTTCCATAATTGCCCAGGTATTCAGAGAGAATAGAGCCTACATGTTTCTTCAGCAAATAATCACTGAACCAAAAAAACTGTCATTCTTTTCAGTACAGTACAGAGTGGAAGGGTTGATTAGAGAAAATGAACTTGTATTAATGTGATGGGTTGACTTTGGCTGGACACCGGGTGCCCACCAAACCGCTCTATCACTCCCCTCCTCAGCGGGACGGGGGCGGGGGGAGAAAATAAGACGGAAAAAAACATTATAGGTCAACATAAAGGCAGTTTAATAAAGCAAAGCGAAGGCCATGCACGGAAGGAAAGGAGAACAAAAGACTTTATTCTCTACTTCCCATCAGCAGATGATGTCCAGACATTTCTTGGGAAGCAGGGCTTCAGGACATGTAACGGTTGCTCCAGAAGACAAATGTCGTAAGTAACAAATGTCCCCCTTCCTCCTCCTTTCTCTTAGGTTTTATTGCTGAGCAGACATCATATGGTATAGAATATCCCTTTGGTCAGTTGGAGTCAGCTGCCTTGGCTATGTCCTCCCCCAAGATCTTGCCCACCCCCAGCCTACTGTTGAGGGGGGAATGTTGCAGAGACAGCACTGATGCTGTGTATGCACTGCTCAGCAGCAGCCAAAACACTGGTGCGTTATCAACACCTTTCTAGCTACCAATACAAAGCACAGCAATATGAGGGCTGCTACGGTGAAAATTAACTCCACCTCAGCCAGACCCAATACAATTAAGAACACTGGAACAAATTAAAGCCAAAAGCAAGGTGTTCAAACTTAAAAGAGAAAATGTTTGATAACCCAAAATGGTAATTAAAATCATTGAGAATGTGGAGTAACGGAGCTTGATTTTTCAAGGATGCCTGGAGTTTCCTAAAGATAAATGTCATAATATTATCAAATGTCTGTATTGCAGTGGGATGGATTTGTCTTACTTCTTTCTTATCAGCTTCTATGTTCCATTCTTTTAAAAGTGGGAGTTACTAGTTAAAGTGAACTGTCCTGGTTTGAAGTAAACAGAACCAACTTTCTGTTCAGTAATTTTACTTTTCAGCTACGTCCCTTCTAACTACTGAAATTAACAGCATATTGTGCAAAATACTGTTCGTTCTCAGAGTGATAAGACCAATGTGTATAGTTGAAGCCAAGGAATGGTATGCAGAGAGGCTCCTGCTTATACTTATTGCTGTAACAACCAAGCTCAGCTAACTTTGTTATTTGCCCCGTTAGAGGGTTGGAAACAGAAAAGCGTAGAGGGGTCATGTCTGTGGGGAGGAGCGGACAGGACAGGTGACCCAAAACTGACCAGAAAGGTGTTCCATCCCATCTGCCTCAAGCTCAGTATAAAAGCAGAGGGAACAAAGGGTCAGCCCTCTTTCTTCAATGACCAGTGTCCAAGGAGGACTCTGTCTGTCTGTCTGTCTGCCTTTGATCCCGATCTGTGCATTCATGAATTCAGATCCAGAATCCAGTTCCCATCCATTGCTGAGTCCAGTCTGGGACTTCCCCAGTGCCTGCCAGTGACATGATTGTTATCCTGGGAGCTTGATACAGTTTTTTATATATTTAATTATTTTCTTTTAATGTTATTATTAATATTTTCATTAAAGTAGTTTAGTTCCTTCTAAACTCATAAATCTCTTCCTCTCTCTCCCCTCTCTCCTTGAAAAGAGACGTAGGGGAGAGCATCTGTTGTTCACCTCAGTGGCCAATCCGGCCCAAAACCAAACCATTAACTTTTCTGGAGTCAGGGGGAGATTGATTCTGCTGGAAAAGAAATATATGTCCTGGGGAAAATAAAGACCAGAAGTAGCAAGATGTGGTAAAGTGAAAGGAAACTGGGTGAAAGTGCAACACAAGTTTGGAAAGGTGAATTATGGCAGATTAATGTAATAAAATTCTTCAACAAAATGGTTTTTCTCTGGATAAAAAAAAAAAAAGGTGATAAACACCACCAACCTGAATTTCAGTAAATTTTTTAATGTGGCATAACATAGGAAATACTGATTTTATCTGGAGAAAAAGGCCAGAGATTAATAGAGAGTTTATAGAGTGAATAAACTGCTTGTAACAGACAGGATGTAAATAGGTAATTCTAAAAAGGAAAAGTATCAGGCTAGTTACCGGCAGATCAAAGATCAGCCGAAGGATCAATCTTATTTAATAATTTCAGTAGTGATCTTGGCATGGATATTAGAAAAATAATAATGAAGTTTGCCAAAGACACTATGTTGGAAACATCATCAAGCAGCGGTTAAGGATATTGTACAAAGAACTTGATGACCTTGAGAACTGTGGTAAAAGAAATTAAATGAAATGTGTGTAGCACAGATGGAAAGTCACACACTTTGTGCCTAATAAGCAAAAGTTTTTGTCATCAGAGTTATCAGCTGAAAATTGAGAAGGAAGAGAAAGACAAGAGTTTGATCACAGGATGTCTATGAACTGCCAGTATTTTCCATCTGTGAAAGAGAAATGCAAGTGTAAGACACATCAGTTGATAAATTTTTCAGTAGAATTAAGGAAATGTTACTTTTATCAAATATATTCATCAGGTTACAGTCCTGGTCAACCAGGTTTGAGAAAAAAGAATTCAAAGGGAATTGAACAGAGGAAAGAGATAATGTAACCAAGGGAATGAAAAGTGTGTTTTATAAGAGAAGAGAAGAGAAACTTGGCTCATTTAACCTAGTAAATGAAATCTAAGAGTTGAAGTTATGCCACGCAGAGGTAAGATGATAATTTAAGCCAAAATAAAACAGTGCCAAAGCCAAATAAACAAAAAAAGCAATCAAAACCCAACTGCTTTTAACACAGAGATTTCTGTGATTATAGAAAGGATAATAGTTTTTAATGCTAGATCAATGAGCTAGACTCAGTGAATTAAGCTATTCCTTCCAGGTTTGAATTTCCAAATGGATAGTCTGTAGAAATTTGAAACTATTAAATAAAATTATGCTGGATATGTGTATTTAACCATAATTGTACAGCAAGAATGATAATCAGTTTTATACACTGAGTATGTGGAAGTTCTAAGAATATTTTAAGTCATGGGTTAAGCCTTAAGTGATAGTGGTATCCATGTAAAGAACTTAAGTAGGAGATCAGAAATGCACAGACTTTTGACAACTCTCTACAATGAATTCTAATCAATCTAGGCATATTAAATAAGCTTCAACTGAAAGAGCTTTTTTAGAGTGTGTTCCATGAACACCTTCAAATTTTTCATTGAGGAATGCACTTTTTTAATTCACTTCATTTTTCTTTATATTTACTATGAAAAGAAAGCTAGAGAGGTAAGTCAACAAGATATGTAATGATTTTATGAGCAGAGTCATAAAGAAGGTCTGTAGGGGAAGCAGTCATGTCAAGTAAGTTTATAGTACTAAAATTATTCCTATGTTAAAATTATTCAAAATGCTAAGCAATGCATTATTAACTGTATTCTGCTGGGTGTTACAAAAAAACATTCTTCTAGTAGAAATAATGTCACCCGTAACACACCAGTCTATAAATTGCAACCAGCTTTGTGAATAGTTACATGATTTGGGAAACATGAATCCATGATGCAGTGAGTGAGCTATTTTTTGGTTTTATGGGTTTGCTGAAGAATGACCGCATGAAAAATGCAGATGGAAATAAATTGAGTCATGATGGCTTAATCTTATGGGATTGTCACGACAGCCAAAAAAACTATGGGAGGGGAAGACATGGTCGGAATACAGCATTCTGCTAAATCTGCCAAATGTTTAAGAAAGTCAGAGAATCTCAGTGCAGGTTTTATTGGAATACCAAATATATTCAAGTTATTTGCATGGTAGTCTCCTGCTTGAATGTGTGGAGGACATCTAGTTCATTTAGGTGCTTGTTTTCCTCCTTTGATCCTTAAAGGAAAGGCAAAACTGTTGTGCGAATAAGGTATCCTTGGAGGAATTCTATTTCCTATTTGGTTTCATCCTATCAAAATAGCTTCCAGAATCAGGACCTTTGATCTATACTTCTGGTCTAAACAGAACAGATATGTCTAAGAGGCTGAAGTCTGAAAGAACGTATTGGACAAAGGATGGAAGTGAAAGCTGAATGTATATTAAAGGAAATAGGCTGGAACTGGAAAAAAAAGGCATGATGGACTTGCCTTATAGATGTTCCCAAGTAGATATGATACCAAGGATACTCTTTTAACACATATATTTAAAAAAAAAGCACCAGGAAGAGGAATAATGTGCACAGGATTCTGATGATTTAACCCTTTGTTTTATGTGTTCTCCATCTTTTGAGTGAAATAATAGACATAGTTTTGTTTTGAAGATACTGATACACATTTTTGAATGCATAATCCTAGCAGAAGACAAGAACAGTACTTTCTCCAATAAACATCAGCTAGCCTGCAGGGAAGATCACTGCAAGGTAGGATCTGGAAGTAGGAATTTCCTCTGCCAGGGACTTCTGAGACTGAGCTTGAGTTACTGGAGGAGTGGAGAAAAAAACGAGCAGGAGCAAGCCCATTAGATTTATTTTTATTTTTTTTAAGTCAGTCCTACTGTCCAAGATCAAACCACCTCCAGTAGTTATGATTTTGCACTTATATATACTAATATATGTATTTTAAATATGTTTATCTGATTGGATGTACATGGTTCATCTCTGAGCTAGTCAGTGTAGCCTCCTTTCTGTATATACAGTGATATTGCTACCCGAAAGCAGAGATCTAAATCGTATTAATCACATCTTAAAAGCAGTTACTTTTTACTTGACTACCAAAGGACTATACAGTGATGGACTCCGATATAAGTCTTTGTGTTTAGTTGTATGAGTCCCACTGTTATGGACCTTTGTGTTCAAACCTGGAAAAGTCCAGCATTTTTCTAACACAGCTTTATTCAACCATATTTATCAGTTAATACTGTGAAGATTTATGCTCTTAGTTCTAACAATCCCTGCCTCAACTTTTTATATAAAACAGTGTAATTGGCATTTTATTTAGTAATTTCAGTGTGACAATTTAAAAAAAAAATTGTATTTTTAATATCTGTCAATATTGGGATGGAGTTAGCAATGCAGTGGTTATAAACTTGGAATAAGCATACGCATGGTGTTCCATTTAGCATATTCATATTCATACAAATGGAACTAGTAAACAAGCTTACATATTTTTATTATATGTTGATAGTTTATGTATTTAAAACCCTAAACTTGAAAAATGTTTCTATGCATTCTTCCTTTTTCAGTTCTTTCAATATGATACACACTGTCTTTTCTTGTAGTAGCACTTGAAACAACTCATGATACCATTTTTTACCCTTTTGCTTGTTCACCTGAAAAACCGCCTGTCCCACTATTGCTTCAAGCTCTTTAAAAGTAATGGTTAAGGGCCACAAGACTAAAGACAAGGACAAAACACCATTGCTTCAGGGCCCTATTCAATTCTTTTTAATCAAGCAGAGCTGACATTGAAATCAGTGACAGCTTTGCTTGAATAAGAAGGGCCGAATAGGGATTTCAGTACTTTTAGTGTGTAACTTAACAATCTGTCCTACATGGCAGGAAAGGACTACCACTAGGAGCAAAGGAAGAACAAACAGTTTTTCTCTTTTAAAAAATACTCTTTGTATCCTTTGTCTCTGGAACTGAAATAAAATTGCATATTTTTTTCATGGAACATGTTCTTTTCTCTCTTACTCCTCTCTGTATGTACTCCTCTCATCCCATATGGTCCACCATGTATTATAACTCAGCCAAAATCCCTCATCCCTACCCCCATACATCTCTTATCCTGTGCCATGCCCACTTTTGCATAGATGAGTTGTCCTGTCTAAGCAACAGTCTTATCATGGCAAAAAGGGGAAAAAAAAGAACCTAAGTACACTAGGAACATTACCTAAGCAACTCTAATGTAACCAAGTACTCTGATAATGTACCAAATAAAATTATGCAGGAAACAGTTTTAATATCTTTCTTCTTGACAGAAAAATAAAAAGCCATTAAGTTACGATATTAGAGTCACTTCTTTAGAACACTCCTAACTAGTACCATGGGAATAAAATGCCAATGATTCATTGTCAGAAAATACAGATAGATAGCAACCTGGTACTCTCTTGGGTTTCATATATACATTTCCAGTATACTTGTATTCACTCAGACATATCAGGTGTTGGTGAAAAATACTGTATCTGTAAAACACTGAAAAAGAGCCTCAAGTGTGAATTTCCGTGCTCCTAAATATATTGTCCTCATTTACTGACATGAAGAGTCACTTGGCACTCTCTGGTGCAATAGAATTACAGATTATGCAATTCTTAATCAGCTGTGTAATGCACAAGCCTTCCTCACCCAATTGTACAAAATTCAATTTAGGTCATTAGAACTGCCACAAGGCAGCTTTCCTCCTCTGGCATTGACTGACTGTCTGGAAAGCTGTGATTTTCTAGCAGTACAAGTCAGCAGTCACCTGCTGAGAGAGCTGGTGTGGCTTTTAAAAGCTGGTTCAGCACAAGAAGCAAAAGAGAGCTGACACTAACTGTAATTGTCAGAAACTCAAGCACTGTGCTTTTAAACATACGAGAAAGTCAAACTGGAAAGGAGAAGAGAAAAATGTTTAGGAGAATGGAAAAAATGAAAAAAAAAAAAAAAGATGTCTAAGAAAAGAGGAAAAAAAAATTATTAAAAAAAAAGAAAGGAAGAAAAAAGAAAGTCCAAACCTTAACTACTTGCTAGGAGGGTATGGAAAAAGAAAGCAGCAAAAAAAATCCATTCATATTTTAAAAAGAGTGCCAAAGCTTAGAGTAATTGGTAATACCTCTAAAGTAAAACATATGCTTTAGGGTTAACACTGTATGGAACTGATCTAAGTCCATTGAAAACATATGAATTTCTCTGCTTACCTCAGTCTATATTAATTGCAGTCTCCGGTAAGCACAGAATTAGAACACTATGCCAAAAAAAGAAAAAATAAAAAAGAAAAAGAAGAAGGAAAAAAGAACAGTAGATGAGTAGATGTAAATATTCATGATTTATATATAATTACATGAGTTTTCTAAGGATGCTTTTGCCCCATTCACTTGTGGTTTCACAAGTAATATGCACTCTTATTTAACCAGTGTATGGTGGCAAAAATTAATTTAACAGTGTACACAAAGATGAAACTTATTTTACCGAAGAACCTACACACAATATGCTAGCATTGTGCTTGGAAGTAGTACAACTACAGCACCAAAGTACATGATAATATCCATGAGCACTGGCCATTAATTCAAGCTAACATTTATTTGCTTAGGCAAGCTAAAAGTATTACTAAATATGAACTGCTTATTTGGATATGTTGTTGATGGATTTGGCAGGAAAATTAAAAACGAAGAACAGGCTACCATGGAGGGTAGCAGGAGGGGAGAGTAAGAAAGATTTAGGTTTGGAAATTCAGCTTCTGAAGTTAAAGCAAAAATTCTACATATCAAAAATAGTGGATGAGTTCATAATTGGTCTGGATTTCATTTTTGACTAACGATACCATAATAAGCACTAGAAAAGATATCTTGCAAATCAATCTGCTGAAATTACTTTTTAACTAAGAACTAGGTCAAATTAATGGTTTGTGGGATGTTGGTTTTCAGTGAGCAAATTGTCCTGCCTCAAGGCTGATATTTTAATTGCATCTATGTACCGTAGTAGTTTTCCAAGACAGAAAAAAGTATGAAGTTCTTGAGATCTCCTTTGAAACACAACATCCTAGAGTAATGTTAATTACTAAAGGTAAAATAGATCTGAAGAGAGAATGGATTTTTTAATTTCATCCTGAACATTTGTGATAAACAGAAATAGGTAAACATGGAATGAAGTTAGCAAAATTAGAATCAGAAACTACAGTGATATCTGCTTTAGAGGAATACTAGGGAGAGTGAAAAAATAAGATGAATTCTCAGTTTCTCGGTCATTCTTGTGTACAGGCATAAATATTTAAATGAACAGCTTGTTCAATACTCCGGCTTTAGTGCAAGGGCTTTCAGAAGAAGCATGGTATGGGTAGATAGTAAAATAACCAAATTGAAACCATTGCATTTACAAGTGGCCTGTGGTAAGCTACGTCTGAAGTTGGAAATATAGTGAAAAGAAGACATATTGCTAAAGGAGGCAATTTATCAAAGATAAATCGGTGACGGTATAATTTCTATGCAGAATTTTTCAGTCTTTCACACTGCCAAAATGTGCAGAATTCTCAGCATTTTATATGGGTTTCTTTTTCTCCCATTTTTGGAGTTTGGGTGAGAAAAGAAAATCAGTTCTGTCACCAAGATGCAATTTGTTTGTTTCAGACTGTGAAAGTTCCTGCCTCAGTTGACCTATTTTCAAACTTCCTTTCACAATGGGCACCCATATAGTTCTAACAAAGGACTTCAGAGGATGATGGCTTCTTACAGCAAAACGTTTATGTTCCAGAGTCAAGTTTCATTATCCAAGGGGAGCCTCCGACTAGAAAGGTCATACTGCGCCAAGCTGAAGACCTTTCTTGACCCTATCTTGTGCACTGGCCAATACAAATGGTCACACTAGGAAGGGTCTATTTGGTGCCATACCTTGGTTTTTCTGTATTTGCCATTTTCAACAGCGCAACACTCACTCTCCTCCTTCTATTTTTCAGTTATTGTCCCTTGTGATCATTTGTTTTCCCCCAAGTCTCTTTTTCTGCTCTTCATTTGGGAACAGAAGAAATTTAATATTTTGGTGAGGTGATCAGTTGTGTGTTGCTGCTTGGCATCAGAAAGAACTCTGGCCGTTAGTAGTGGGGACTGTCAAGGGTACTCTGCCCAGCTCCCTATCTGGTACCTTTTTACTGGGGGGAGGGTCGACCTTCTTTGTCCTCCTGTGTTCATTGTTTCCTCAGCCTTAAGGGCAAAATCAACAGGAGCACTGCTTGATGAAGGTGTCTAGGTGAATAAAACAGCACTATAGCAAGGACAGAGGAATAATACTCTGAGCCTGTCCTCCCTCTTTGCGCTGTCTGTGGCTTAGGGTCCTCCACCAATGATATCCACAATTTATGTTTAATAACCTGTATCAGACTTCTATCACCTTCCAAAAGTTTTAGATCTGGAGAGTGTTTGCATCCAACCTTTATAGGAGAAAATTTCTGAAAACCTACAGTAGCTTTTTCATTCAAGAATATTGAAGGCCAACATGCAAAGAAGTTCAAACAAACCTGCAAAGTTGTAATTCTGTAATCATCCAGCAGACTTGGAAATGTACAGAATCTCTTTGATGTTTGCAGACAATGCGCTAAGCTGAAGAAAGGGGACTGGGGTACCCAAAGGAATTCAGTGTATATATAAACTGTTCTTTGTTCTCCTATTTGTAATTCATCTTGGTTCATCCAGTGGATCAGCAGACATAGATTTGCTGGAATGGACTACAGATAATAGAAGCTTCCCAGTGATGAGATCTTTTATTTAGAATAAAGTGCAATTGTAAGATCTGTGTACTGTGGCAACTCACAGAATCACCATGGTAGCATTTTGATTGCAATAGGTAAAAACCCTAATTACCATGTAGAAGATGTTAAAAACAGACTTTGATAAGCACTAGTGTCTACTGCAAGGAGGTTCTCAGGTGATGCCATTTGTCAATACGTTCAACCATTTCGAGTTAATAAAATCACAGAGAAACATGGAGAAAATTTCTCTACAATTAGATATTGTCTATATATATACACACACAGACAATTTTATCCATATAAGAATGCAGCAGCATCTCGTGTAACTGAGTGCATTACAGTCTATATATTTCAACTTTTGCCTGAGAAAATAGCAATTAACATTTGTTGTAGTCAAATTTGTTGTTTCACAAAATGGCCTAAAGTTTACTTACTGACTAACAATCATGTCAATAGCAGGAGTTTAATGGATGACTTCTTCACCAGTTACGGGTTGTGAGATAATCAAGGAGAAATTTGGAGTTAAAGTAATTTGTTGGGATTCTAAAGAGCAACAGACTTACACTATCCAGGAGGCAAAAATATCTAGCTGGATGTCATGGTTTAACCCAGTAGGCAACTAAGCACCACACAGCCGCTCACTCACTCTCCCACAGAGGGATGGGGAAGAGAATCGGAACGGTAAAACCGAGAAAACTCATGGGTTGAGATAAAGACAGTTTAATAGGGAAAGCAAAAGCTATATGCTCAAACAAAGTAAAACAAGGAATTAATTCACTACTTCCCATCAGCAGGCAGGTGTTTAGCCATTTCCAGGAAAGCAAGGCTTCATCACACGTAACGGTGACTTGGGAAGACAAATGCTGTAACTCCAAGCGTTTGCCCCTTCCTCCCTCTTCCCCCAGCTTTAATTGTTGAGCACAACACCATATGGTATGGGATATCCCTTTGGTCCGTTGAGGTCAGCTGTTCTAGCTGTGTCCCCTTCAAATTCTTGTGCACCCCCAGCCTGCTCACTGGTGGGGCAGCATGAGAAGCAGAAAATGCCTTGACGCTGTGAAAGCACTGTTCAGCAATAGCTAAACCATCAGTGTGAAATCAATACTGTTTTGGTGCCAAATCCAAAACAGCACAGTGAAAGCTATTATGAAGACAATTAACCCTACCCCAGCCAAAACCAGTACACTGGACCACAGGTTCAGCCAAGTGCCTTTGAAGGACAGTGCCAAGAACACTGGCTCCAGCATCTCCAATCCCTACAAGTGATTTACAGAATACCAATAAATAACACTAAGTTTCTGAAGTTTTGGGTGTAAACTAATTCTATCACATCTTGGCAAAGAAATAAAAGTGTTTGAGACCCCGAGACTGTATAGGAATTCTTAAAAAACAAAAACAAAAACAAACCCAAAAAACAAAACCCCCCCAACAACAATAAAACCCACTAAAAATACCTCAATATGTTGTTAGAGAGACTGTAACATTGTCCTAAAAAGAAATGTTGTCCACCAAAACAGGAAACTGGCCTGACTTGTAACCAATGAAAGAAATCAGAACCCTATCCTAGATAAAACATGACAGTTATTTCATAACCTACTGAGCTGAACAATTTGTGACTATGTTACACCTCTATTCAGCACTGACTGCGACAGTTAACCACGAAAACAGTCTAAGAAAGTGCCAGATGGATGGAGCACCAACTTCTGAACTAGAGCTTGGATGATCTGAAAACTATTATATTTCCTATTCTGACTAGAATGAATGAGATTGGTCTTATATAGACCACACAGGAACTGACATTTCTAGAAGCTTATTAAAAATTTCTCTTAGTCTTTGAAAAGAAATTAGAAGGAGGAAAACATACAAAGGATTTTTGTTTCCTCAGTGTTGACAGAAAAATGTTTTGGTAGAAAATACCTAAGTAAATAGAGAAGATGGGTAAATCAAATACTTCTCTTGATCTATTCTGGGTTATTGAGCCTTATATAATTTTAAATTCCACAATCAGCAGACCTGTCATGACTGGTAACTGTCTACTTGTATATCTTTGACGTATCCAATATATCTTTGGTATTAAATAATCAGTCCTCTTCACAGTTAATTGAAAATCTTGCAAATTTTTCTTCACTTTGCATGGAAGAATCAATTGTGAAACATGACAGGTTTCTCCACAAACTGATTGTAATTGTAGGCCATACAGTTGTGACTGATTATATCTGAAGGTACTCAAAGTAGAAAGCAACCTGCAAGCCAAGAGGAGCAATCACGACTGTGGTACTGAAAAAAAGAAATAGTGACAGAGTGTCTCGGTAAATTTGCTGGTAAAGTATGCATGGAAATCATTAGGTGAGAATTGTCTGCTGTTTGTTCATACTTTATTCAAGGAAAAAGTACCTCTGGTGCACTGCTGTTCTTTCACAAAGAAGGTGTAACAAAGACATGCCCAACTCAAACAACTTCTTCTGCTGATAGAGAACTGGCAGTGATTCAAAGTTGGCTAATCGTTTTGGTCATGAGGAACAATTGTTTTGTTTTGTTTTGTTTTGTTTTAGTTACTCCATGGAAGAAAAAATTTTGAACTTAAACTTCCTAAAATTCAAAACAGTCACACAAATTTATACATGTAATATATATAATCATAAAACTTGCTGATAGTTGAATATGCTCATCAAGAATTTTAATTCAGTAGCTCTACTTTCAAAAACAGAAAGCTGCATTAATATGCAGGCTTCAGCTGAAGAAATAAATCAAATAAATCAAATATTTGGCTTGATACATACAGTCATTTTTCTATCTACGTAATATATTTTCAAATCACAGCTTCTTCAGATTTATTAATTATTCCAACATATTCCCCAAATACTTTATGAAATTGTGTATTATATGAAATTAAAAAAAAAGAATAATAATCAGAAGCCAGGCATATCTGGTTCATGGCTACTCTACACATCTGAAATACTTTGTCAAGAGAGCTGTCTCAACTCACTCATTCAAAAAGAGGTTAATGGGGAAACCAGCATCAATATGACAGCAAAATCCCTTTTACACTTTTTAGAATGATCTGAACAACGTAATTTGTTATGGACAAAGATTGTCAGCCTGCTGATATCAATAGCTAGGCTGGCAAAGGAAAATATCCACAAAACGGTCAGTGGATTAGAATGGGTTATATTAATCTCTGGGTGCATACAGATAATCCAGTGAAATAGATTTAGTGCTTTATATTTAAATTATCCTACTGACAATAATATAATTTAAAATAATATTAGGGGCATGGCAGCTGGGGAGGTAACAAAGTTAGAAGTCCTATCTGTGTAATTTACTTGCATTTACAAAGCTCTCAGTCTGCACTTTACCTATAATTGGTCACTCACATTTGCTATCTAGGACACTTTCCCTGTGCTTCCTGTCAAAATATCTACTGATAAGTCAAGCACTCAGAAGCTTAATACTGTAACGGCCAGACTTGTATTTTCAGTTTTAGATTAAGGCATTGCAGACTCCTGTCTTCAGAGATTTCTTACCTTTGAGGAGACTCAAACTCAAAGTGAAGGGAAGTAATTTAAAATCTTGGATAAAAACACATGGGTAAATTTAACCCTGTGCAAACTACCCTGATGTATCAAGCAATAGCATGTTGCCCCATCAGGATATACATTTTGAAGCAGGACGCTCTGTTAAGGTATTCCATTGGGAAGTCCTGCAAAAAAATAAGCAGTGCAGAACATTTCAAGGTAGTCTCAGCAGGGAAGTTCAAGATTGTTACAACATAAGTGTATGCAATGTAATGCCATTATTTCCATGTAAAACAACTAATGATAATGAAGGACTGTGCCGCAGCCTCCCTTTTCCACCCCTTCCTCCCCATATAACCACAGTATGATGAGTTATGCTGTAGCATAAACTGCTGTAACAAGACTCGGTTTCATGAGGGATCAAGATCTTTCACAGAAATCAGATTCTTAAACTGTAAAGACTCTTGTTATTCAATCACTGTGTCCCAACAAATTTATTTCCTGCATATCAACCTCTACACGGTCTGATCTATTGTGGCTGCCTTTTCTTATTAGTAACCTGCATTTAAGTATTGTGTTCTCTCAACATCTGGAAAAATGTAAATTACCCTGTGAAGAAAAGGAGAACAGAGACTGAAAACATGGTGGATTAGAAACAAAAGACCTCTCCTACTTACATTGCTTTGATAAATGGATCATATTTAAATATATTAGTTTAATCTTTAATAATCTCCTGTTTTCTTTTCCCAAAGAAAAGTTTAGTTACTGTGTCCTACCTACTCGTCAACTGCAGATTTGGTGTTCTCAAACAGTTAAGAGGACATAAGAGAATGTTGAACAATTACATATAACTTCTAGTTTCATAATAGTAATTTCTGTACAAGAACATTATCCTTCCCAGACATTAGTATAAACATAAACCACCTCTCAGGCTGCATTAAAATTTTAAGTCTTTATCTATTTCATTAGTAAGAGAAAAAGCTGTTTATGAACTGACTGCATTGCACAAATTAAGGCACTTGTAGATAATACAGCAAACATTTCTTTTTTGGTAAAAAGAAGCCATCTTCATAAAAAGTTGGGTCTATTTACTGAAAAAAATCTCAAAAGATTATTAAAAAGAAATAAAGCCAACATGTCTGTTTACAGTGGGGTACTAAGCATAAACCACAACAAAATGATATTTTGTACACGTTCTTGTTGGTGCATTGAAACAACTCAAAAGGAGCTTAAACCAATAATGTCCAAATGGAAACAGATATATTTTGTGTAAAGAAACACTGACAATTAAAATAGAGCTTAAACAAAAGAAATCATTTGTGACACTTGCAAAATGCTCCCCAAGTGAGTGTTCTTCAGGACAAACTCTGTAGCCATCCTGTGTTTCCAGGAGGGACCTTGATTCAGCGGAAATTACTTTGAAAATGGAGAATGCTGGGGGTGAGACAACATCTAATGAGACTGTAAGATCTGCATTTTAAATCCCTTTCAAGTTTCATTTCACTGCAACTGTGACAGACTGTCTTGAAGTAAAGAATACAGATCTAGAACCAAAGACCCCCTTTCTAGCAGTAAGACAGAAATTGAAGAGAACCTACTGACTGCACAGCCACTCTGTGACTTGGAGGCACTCGCTGAGAATGTCCTGTGCCAAGCACCTCTGCAATTACTTCAGTGGGAAACACTAACTGCTTATCTGCTCACGGACATGTTTGAGTCATCCTAGATATATTCTGTGATACATCACGGACTGGATTTTGTCAGAAGAGCAAATTTGAAAACACCTCTGAAAGAGAAAAACCTCTTTCACAGACCAAAATCATGTGTCTTAACTGCCTTGTTTTTCTTCACAGACTGTGTGACTTTGAACCTGCAACACTTCTTTTACACTCTGCCGAAGCTCCTTACCAGCAGAGTTGAAAACGGTAGAACCTTAAGTAAACTCCTGTGCTTAAATCAGATATCAGTACATGGTTGCTATGTTGTCACAATTGTTCAGTGGGTAAACAAACACACATAAAAATAATAAATGATACTTGATTATGTAAATAATTTTGCCTGACTCTTCTCTGCCCTTTCATCTAAATTAGATCCTCCTGGGTTTTGTGGTCATTACATTTTCAAACTGAAATGCATATCTGTGTTTAAATAACAATGTTAACATTTAAAGAAGTTTACCAACATTAAATTACAAATCTGCACAACACTGCAATGCAGCAAGTTTAAGCATATACAAAGAAAAGAGGATAGCTCTGAATGAAAGTATATTTATGTAAGAATTAGACTCTGGAACACCCTTTAAGAAGAAATACATCTTCATGGTGCCTTATTTTTGTAAAAGAAAATTCCAAAGGTTTGTTACAGAGGTTTGTTACAGGTTTGCCTTATGTTTTAGACTTTCAAAATGATTTTTCATTTCATCCATTTTCGTATTTGTAAAAAAACCTACAGAACAGTTATAGTAAGAGAGCCTTGCAAGTGGTTCTTCTTCAGTCCCTATTAAAAATATATGTGAGATCAGGAACCAGATCAGATACTATCAGCTTTACAGCCTGGAATCAAATGAGTCTCCACTAATCTTTTATGAAGGATCCTCTTCTGTGATGCCAAGTCCCTCATGATTTCATGAGCTCCTGAAATACATGCTACTAGTCCAAAAGGCATCACAGGCACAAAGCTAAAAACAAGGACCTTAAGACCCGCCTTGGGAGTCTCAGCTTTATTGACTGTATTATATGGATCAAGAGGCTTCTCTAGTATCCATGTATTTCCCTGCTGGTTTTATACTGTCTTAAGCCAGAGCTTTTTAACTGATTCTTTCCCATTTAATAATTACAAAAATTTCACTACAACAAAAAAACCCCGCAATCTTTGGAAAGTTGGTGAGAGAAACACAGTATTCTCTGCTGCTCCTTTTGTGTTGGACTAGAGCCAAACTAAGTCAAATGGCAGTTAAATGGTGGAATCAGTTTCTATCAAAAACAAAAATATGTTTAAAAGTATTAAACATCTACTCATTAAGATCTCTTTGTATATAATCCTCAACCCTATTGTCAAGAGTATTAAGATTGTTAACCCCAAATATGCATGTTTAAGAAACAAGGCAAGACTGTAAGCTTGGAAGTAATACATAAGTTTATTTATTTATTTATTTTGTTTATTTTGCAGAATCTGCTTTTTTCCAAGGATTTTAACAAGGCTTATTCTTATAAAGATGCTTTGAAGTAAGCTGCCACCATGTAACTAGACAGTCAACACAGAGACTCATTGTTTGCTTAAATTTAACTGATCGGAATAATGAAGAACCAGTAGTCCAACGATTTTATCTGAATGACCCTTCTTCTTGTCTGTTCTTCCATTTCATGCCTTTTTATCATGTATTTGTTTCCTGTGACTTGTGAGAGGTCAGACTGTTATCTTTCCAAGATGCAAACTAATTATTATTGCCATTGCTACTCTTACAGAACTTAACCTCCAGTAACAGCATTATCTTAAACTTGTAGGCAAAATTTTAAAAAGTTATTCATCATTCATCACTTTTTCTGTAAGTTTCCATTAATACTGATAAGTATAAATTCTGTTAAACCTTCACATATATACACAAAGAGCTGTAGTGAATTTTAAAATTTAAGGTACATTTTATTTTGTTTAGCTTTGTCTAAAAGATATTACCTACCTCAGCTGTAGGCATAATATAGTAATTTCTTATGTCACATCGTTTATATAGCTTTATATATGGACCAGACGAGGTAAGTACAAAGATTTCTTCTGGCTTTTAAAATCTGCCTTAAGTTACATACTATATATATATCAGAGATACTGATATATTTTCCTGCAGCACTTTATCTTATCCTAGAAGACTTACTTCGGATATAGGAGTCTGTAAGGGTCTTTTGAAGTCACCAGTTCTTTGGAACGCAACACATAAAGACTGAATTTCATGTTCTGTCCGTGCTCTACAGGTAACTAGAATGACTAATGATAGACACGCTGTTATCATCAGTGATGTTAAAGCACCAACAGAAAAAATCAAATTATCCCAACAGCCATTGTTTTTATATAAGAATTGTACCCCTGCATAATCCATTCTTTATGTATACGTAATATTCTTGGACTTTGGAAAAAATTCATATTAATGTTTGAAGGCAGTCTCACTTCTCTGACTGTATGTATTCAGTCAGCATTCCATGGCAGCACCATATCCAAAAGCTAAATAATGAATTGTCCTGGTATCTGGAAATCAGGAGGAATATAATAACCAGAAACTTTTTTTCCACAAGAACAGTGATTAAAAAAAGCCATCAGGATGGCAACCGGACGTGTAATATTCTGTATATGCTTGTACCAACTGGGCTGGGAAAAAACTCCAATATGTATTCATGCTTAATAAATGTAAAAGAAAAAAAAACAACTGTGGCTTAAAAATGGTAACCCAAAAACATGCTCTTTTGGTGAAGCCTATATTTAAACTTTGGCCTTTGTTTGGATACCATATTAATAACTTCTTGCTATTTACTAGAAACATTATTTTCTTCTTTTTGTATGCCGTAAATAACCTCTTTGTTTTCGTTTTCTATGTACATAATTCATAGTTCTCCTTTTAAATTCTAATAGTGTATTTGTAACATTCCAAATTTTTTGTGGTTGATTTTGGAGTTTCCATTTGAGAGGTCACTACTAAGTTGCTTGATGCAGGATATTCCTAAAATATGAAAGGACATACTGTGACAGATTTCTTTCAGAAAATACAGATATCGAGTAAGGGGACTGGGAAAATAAGGAATTGGAAGAAAAATGTGGCCCCAGTACAGACTGGCACAACTTCATTGACTGCTGTCTCTACGGGTTAGAGGTATCGAATACTTCATTAATGTCTTCAGCATGCTGTTTGTTTCTTTACCTGTGAAAGAATTCAGGAATTCATTTTTACTTCAATTGTTAGTTCCCTGGATCATAGCACTACACTGCACATGAATTTCCTTTATGTAGCAGCAGTTCGTACATGTGACTGGACAATGGGCATAAAGGCCTGTGCAGCTGGAAACTGAATAAAATCTCTGCGCAGCAATGGAGTAACAACACTCAGGGTGGTGTTGCAAATTGAACAGTCTGCAGAAGGTTGAAGAAGTGAGCCCTATGGTTATGGGTTCATCAAGCCACTTCTCTCACCATGCCTGACTGTCTCATATTCTCTCCTTCTATGCAATCTCTTCTATTCATAGCACTCAGAGATGGAACCCAGTACTTTGGCACAAGTAACTCCTTCTGTAGACTAAAAATGTATGAATAGTATTCTTTTTTGAGAGTAAAATCCCCAAACAAAACAAAAAATAAACTTTGCACACACAGTGCTCCCTAGAATAATAATTGTGATTACATCAAAAGAGCAACTCAACTTTGGGAATGAAGGCTTCCATCTATCTCTTAATAATTTCTACTTATATTAAGACAAACATACATAAGGCCTTAGGAGGGAAAATGCATTGTGTGAAACTGAAAGTATAGTTGTAATTAACTACAACATTTGAAAAATACTTGCCATCATGCTATTTTCTTTATTGAACTTGTTCCCCAACATATTCTACAAGCAACAAGTGCTTGATTAAAGGAAAAACAAAAGTTACAAACAGCAAGCACAAAAGCTCAGATCTGTAAAAAGCTATTTAAGCACTTAATTCTGCTTGTTTTGACAGGTGTTAAGTGCTTAAACACTTGTGTGGATCTGAGTCTTAATGTTTACATTGCACTCTACATGTTCAAAATGTACCACAGAATTTTCACCTAACTAATCCACAAAACACATATGTAATTCACACTTGATAGACAGGTAAACTGTAGCACAAAGAATTACTTGCAATGTACACAGGTAGGGAGAAAGTACAGAATTAGGACTCAAGACCTGGTTACACATCACCAAGCACATATTCTCCCACTCAACACAAATTTCTTGTAATTGAAAGATACACCAATAAAACTTACAAACAACACTATGACACCTTCCCTGCTTCGACCAATATCTAAGCACAGCAGACTGCCATGCTAATGAATTTCATAATGTGTCTAATGACACTTACAACTTAGAAGACATATGGAGTGTTTAATTCATAACTGAATTTCCTTGGGTTTGGCTTTTGTTTTGTTTTTTTCTGGCACTCAGCTTTAAAAGTCTCCCTCTGGTTTTTTTTGTGTGTGAATGTGATTACAGCCAGTTTTTGTTATCTGAGACTTTATGTTTCATGTTCTGTAAGGCAATTCATTTTACAGTTCCTAACAGCAAGGGGTGAGTTTTCTCAGTGACTAAGTAAAGAGGCCGATAGACATGATTACTCCTGAAGAGAAGAAGGAAAGACAGAAGTGATTCTGGGAGTGCAGTTCTGTTTGTTTCTAAACAAGGGGAATCATGATCAATAAAGCTTATCAAACAAAATGAAGAAAATAGTTTTGAACATGTTTATGAAGAGTTTGCTTTAAAATTTAGAGCACCAACAGACAGAATCTCATAAAGCAGGAAACTAAGTAAATTGCAGCAAAGAGAATAAAAGTCTTCCTTGAACAACAAACACTAGGAAATGGAAGTGTCATTTCCAGACACCAAGAGATTTGCCTGCACTGCAGTACAGAGCAGAAATATCCCAGCTAGTAGAACACCTAGCACAGGTATCAGGGTTAGTACAGCCGTAACTGCACTGAGGTCAGAACAGGTTGCAAAACCTGACTGAAAAGTAAGTATATCAATCCATACCCAGCCCCCTGATGCTGTGCATATATTGTTAGAGATTACCAAGATACGTGGCTTCAGATCAGCACTGTTACGCCATGGTTACACTGATCTTAAAGCTATGTAGTAAGGGTATGCATGCCCCTTTTTCTAATATAAACATCCTTCTTTTCTTGTAGTTGAATTACCAGGCACAAACCATACAGTATCTACAGTATCATCAAATGACTGAGCCAAAAACATACTGGGAAAATGTCAGGGAAGTCATTCATGTTTTTTAGATCCTTCTGAATATTGCATCAATTATACTGACAATTTAGAATTGCAGTCTTTTGTTTGATTTTTCACAACAATAACAGCAATGCTGATCTGAAGAAGGATAAGGGGTGATCTGTGAGTGACATGGCTAAGCTGGCAGAAACCTTTAGCAAAGATAAAATAGTATCACCAAACTGCACTTCACGAGGAGATCTTGTTTTGTTTGAAGTGGTATAATTAACAATTACAGGGCAAAGTGAAGGTTTCCTGATAGAATTTTATCTCTACTAAAATGAGACTCATTTGCTTGTATCACACACGTGTGTTACGATGTATTTCTAGTGTAGGGCTGTCCAATGACAGCAGAGATTCTAAAGAATGAAGTGGTTGCGAGGGGTAAGTATTAGAACACAGATAAAAAAAATGTTTTCAGTTTTACAGTCCACTATTTCACAGTCCAGACAAACTATGCGAGCAATAGTGATGAGCTTAAGGCTATAAATGTGTATCTTTTATATTTATATATTTTATATATATAAATATTTATATATATTTATATATTTATATTTATATATTTTTAATGTTGTGTGTGTCCCTTACAATACTTTTGTGAGAAAAGATCATGAGTGCAGTAACAGATTAAAGTCCTGATCTGAACAGGCCCAGCAGCTATCTTAAATAGGATTAATGATAATGTAAGTAAAAACACTTCATAAAAGCTTAAGAAGAGCGTGTCTAGCCTGGTCTTCTCTCTGACAGTGGCCAGTAGCATATGCTTTGGAGAAGAAAACTGATACAGTGTAAGTATAAACACATTAGTTTCCCTTAGTGGTCTGCTTAGGAGTAGGCAGAAGGACCTTGTAACAGCTGTAAAATGCAAACTCAAAGAACACTTTGAATAAGTGGTACTTCTACTAGACTGGTATAATGTATGCTGTCAACTTAACAGAAAAACCTTATCAGATTCTGTAAAATATTTAGTAAATTAGGGACTAGCTGTCTTTTTGACAATATTTAAGATTCTATTTACTTAAAAAATTCAAGTCTTTAGTGCTAATTTTTCATATTTTATTCAAAAAATCATGTAAAATATGATGTGCTCAGTACAAACCGCATATTGTAAATCAGCATCTATCTCATCACATACTCACACAAGATTGATTAGCTCAAAGGAGCAAAAATGGTTGGATAAGGTGACTTCTCAGTCATTTGCATTTCAGACCTTCTGCCACAAAAGCTAGGATCTCTTGCATTGGAAATAAATGGGGAAAACACCTGATCAGCCCACTCGATTCATGTCTACTGCAGCTCAGAAAGAGCCCAGTGCTCCCTGGGGCAAATTAATTGTTGTCGGCAATATGTGCTGCTGTTGTTGATACAAAGGGCAAGGTAATGTAGTAATATTTTACTAGTGTCAGACAGTGCTGCTCAGTAAGAGACTAGGGCAATTTAATGCAATGCCATTTATTTATAATGGAAGCCCGAATCTCCATCCACTGCGCTATAAACTTGCATTTTGCTGGATATAGAGTCTATTTCCCTAGATCACTGAAGCTATTAAAATCTGAAGACTAAGTTATTGATGTGGAAACCTGTTGCTGAGTTCTTTAGATCTATCTAGTCCTCCAGCACATATATTTTGGAGGTCTTAGATGTTTGTTTCTTTTTTAGGCTTTATGGTATACTTAAGCCTGCCACATAGTCACCATTTATTTTATTGATGATGTAATGTAAAATATAGCTTTAATAGCCAAATGGGACAGGAGTTCTTACATGACTTGATGGAAGCAGCAACATATGCATGTATGGTGTCAGAACAAAATAGTCCAAGATACTTTTCCTAGAGGCAGTACAAAAGTTATTCCCACAATCCCAGGCATATCACAGACAACAATGCCATTTTGGATGTTCTCCCCCTAGATCTGCTAACAGCTAGATAGAATTCATTCAAAATCTGCCCACAATCTTAAATTTAAAAAATCTGGCTCAAATTTAATCTTGGCAAGACCAGAGAATGTACTGAAAACTGAGCCAAAACTATCAGTTATGACTTCCTGTGATGATGGAGGTGGCAGATAGTTCTCAGATCCTATTGGAATCTCCGTTAGTTCTCTGCATGGAGAAAGTGTAGATAAGTGATAGCACATACATACAGTGTATATTCATTCTTTTCTCTAGTTAGAAAATTTTTCCTATTGAAGACCTTGAACTTGCTGGATCAAATTAATTTTTGGTCTAGGACCATTAAAATCAATACAACTGAAAAAAATTAATTTGATGAAACTTTGGAAGCCTCTTAGTGTTATGCCTAAGGCTGAATCAGTCAATTGTTACAAGAGAAAACAGAGTTCCTACATTTATCATCAGGAAACCTTGCTTTCAGCCATCATTAAACAGAACTGCCTGTTCCCCCAAATATTGGTTAATGGGCTTTTTTTTTCACCAGGACTTTCCACATCTGAATATCACATGCCGACGGTCACAGCTCAGGCATATTGCCTAAAAGGCAGCAACATATACTATTGGGTAATACCAACCTATGGAAATTATGGACAAGAAGATTAAAAGGGACAAATCATATCTGTGCAACTGTGTTTATATCAGATAAGATCTAGTCTAATGTGCAATGATATTCCTAAAGGTGATTACTGACTGTGAATTAAGAAAACATATTCTGTTCATGCAGCTCTTTGTTCCTGCAAGCAGATTTTGGGGTAACTGTGCTTCAAATACCTTTTTAATTGATCATGGCAATTACAGTAATAGTGTTATTGACAAAAAGAAAAGCAAATGGAAATGTTATGATAACCAATTGCAAATTTTACAAGGAAGAAAAAGGACTAGAGATACCTTTCTCTACTCTTAGTTAGAAACAATTGTATCAATATTAGTGCTCTCAGGAATGTATTGTGGTCATACCAACCAAATTTTGCAGTTTTCCTTTTCTCATATAATATAACTTTATGTGTCCTGTTATAAATTGCAAAAATCATAAGTCACAGCCATGCCGCCTATCAGATACACAGACTTCAATTCGGTAAGATCCAGTCTGTGAACCACACTGTGTGGTCATCATGCCCTGCACTGTTCTAAAACTAGCAAAGTTTAAAATTTTTCTATTGTTAGCCTTGCAGTTTCCCTGGTGTCTGAAGTTAAACACACCTCTCCAAAAGTGATAGTGCTAAAATTCCTGGGTTTTGTACTCGATTAGCACTTGTCTGAAGAAAAGAAGGCCTGACGTCTCCCTAGTAATGGAGCTGAGACAACAGATCTCATACCCTGACAGAATAAAAAAGTATGAACACTGAGGGTATGTTAAGATGGAATAGTTACAACTACCCTGATTGAGTTAGACCATCAGGTGATCATATATGCCGGGAGCATAGGACGAGATGGAGAAAGGCAAAAAGAAGCAGGGACTCAACCCTGTGAGTTAACTCCTTCAGCTGAAAGATGAAGGTTCCAGTACCTTCTGCCTTTATGAGAAGGATAAATAGACTATCATATTTTGGGATTTTGTTTTTTTCTTCAGTGGTCACAGCCAAAAACCCAGTATTCCTGCCTTTTGGGCCTCTAGACATTCTAGGAAGATATGACTTCATATGAACTTTATGAATATTATATCACATGGGACAGACCTACTTTGTATTCAGACCTCTAAAAATCAAAGGCGCTTTGTCTCTGTAATGAAGAAGGTATGATATAAATGATGTAAGTAAGAAGTATTCAGCATTACACATTCATTCAAAAAAAAAAATCCCAATCATGTTCAGACATTTTTATTTGAGATATTTCTACAGATGAAGGCATATTCTCACAGGATCAAGAACTTAAAACGATTTTTGTTCATGCTTAACTGAAAATGAATCAGTACATGCATTCTTAATTTTATTGGCAGAATGTAATAACTCTGTAGTTTTAAAATGTACAAAACGGAATAATGCCAACTATTTAATGATAAACATCTCAATTGGCATTACAATTTTAAAGTCCAGATACAGCTGTATTCCATCAAATTTCATTTTGTATACAAAGAAAGATGTTAATAAAGAAGAAAGAAAAAAACAGTTTAAAATCAATGCCTGTCTAATTTTGTGAAACTATTGGGATCTCAATACTTTGATACTTTATGCATTAAGTCACTCTAAAAGATTGCGATGCTTTGTGAGACATTTCAAGGGCACAGCGAAGGAGAATTAAATTATCGAGTAATATTACTGCTTGTTCTTATATTTACATTTATCCTGGATGAAGGTAATTTATTGAGGGGGAGGGGACAAAGAGAACCATACATCACACTAAACCAAAGTCCGTGAAAAATTTGTCCTTCATGCTGTGACTGGACACTGTCAAGCAAGGTTTACAAGCTTTTAATCTGTATCTAAGCAAAGCTGCAGTATTTAGTTACCTCAGTTGTCACTAGTTACAATATTTTTCCCCTGTTTATATTTATGAGGAAAAGGAGGAAAACAATTCATCTGTTAAAAAGAAATAACCTCCAAAGCATAACCTCCAGAAGCTGATGTATTGATTCTCTTACATTTCCCCAGATGGGAAAGTGGTGCAACAGAACCAAGAACACCCAGAGGCAGTTGCTGCGGCTGCTCTGTGGAGAATTTCAGGAAGGAGAAGCTTACGCTTTCACTGTCTGTAATATTGCTTGGGTTCCTTTTGCATTACGTGCATATAAATTCCACTGTGAAATCTGTGAGAAATTAAATTTAAAACAGACTGCAGTCATGACTAAAGAGCTGTCATTGAAACCCCTGGTCTTAGTGCAGTGCTGTAGAGTAGGTACTCAAACTCAGATCGAAATCTCACCGATGTACAACAGAACAGCACTGTAGAACAGACTGCTGGACAATAAGATTATGACAAATCCATGATGTTTTATTTTTGCAACAAGGAGTTAATTTAAATTCAATTTCAAGAAAATCTCCTGTGGGAAAACTTAATCTTATTTCCACTGATATTCTACCTATCGTAGAAAGGGCCTAGAACAGGCTATGTTCTTGAGAATTTACATTGTATTCTAAAACACATGAATAATCATACATTATTTGTCTTCTTGAAATAAGGAAGTATTTTTAAGATGGTGTTTACATACTCCAGTATTCTAAATTGTGAAGGGAACCAAAGTGAAATGAAACTAGAGTGGAAAAAAACCCCAAACCAACCCTTTGCAAAGACAATAAAGTGTACAGTAATAGTTAATTCTGCCTCTAGCCACATTATTTCCCACTGTTTTTTCCAGCAGTATTTCCGTCTCTGTCATTTCATCTCAATAGTTCTGTCTATTTCAAAGGCAGAGATGCTGTTTTATGCCTGCTGCACCACAGAACTCTCAGCCATATGGATTGTCCCACAGAGACCCCTATGGGCTCCTAGAAAGGCTTTGCAGCCCACATGTGGTCCTTTTAAAGCTATTCTGATCCTTTCTAGACCTATAAACCTCATAGGTAATATGAGGAGGGACTCGGAAAAAACCTCAGTGCTGCTACGGATCATAAATGAATATAAACAGGCTGTCTTCGTGAACATCCTGTTTATTAAGAGATATAGAATCAAGAAGATCAGTGCATCCGAAAATTAATCCGGAAGTGTTGTTGTTTGGGTTTTTTTGTTCCCTCTAACACGGCAAACAGGATAGTAGCAATAGTGAAAATATTTAGACATTATACACTGGATAATTTTTTCTGGCCAGAATTATTACACCACTCTAAGCTAAACCTATTAAAATGTGGGAAGAGGACCAGAACTATACAATATATCTTACAAAAACACTCTGGGTAATTTATACTTTTAAAAGGGTTTTTCATTAAGATAGGATCACCTTTAATTGAAGTATCAATGTTTAGTATATTTTTATATCTAGATTTTATTGTGGCACACCACCTTTGGAAATGGAGCATGTAAATGCAGCCGGATATCAAATGGGTGATACAGGAAACTGCTCAAGAAGTTGGTAATTAGCTATAGAACTTGATAGAACCTGGCACCTCTGAAGTTTAGCTGGTTCTTCCTTACTTGTGCTGTCTTAAAGATGAGGCAGAATCACTATCATCTTTTCCAGGGATTGCGTACTTCTCTTACTAATTACTTTCAGGTTCCTTCTCAAGTCAGCATTTGAGTTACTACTCCCTAATGTATGCAATACCTTTTATCCCTGTTTAATAAACTTCAGTAACAAACTGTAGAGGTTCTGTGTGTAATTATGCTTTTGAAAAACAGAAAAACCTAAACTGAATTTGTACTTTTATATTTCATGGTGCAAAGGCTTTCATAGGTATTTCAGTAAACTATAGAAGTCTTTTATCAGTTTAAATATTATTTACCTACCTTTAGATTACCAGTCATCTATAAAACTCAAAATAACAATTGTACTGGCCAGAACAGATATATGGGAGTCTTGTGTAAGGGGTGCTGGAGCAATTCTGCAGGAAGCATCAACAATCTTCCATCACCCATCTGGACAGACATAACACACACGTGCAAATGTACATCAGAGGCTTCAGAGCAGTGCAAAACAGCCTCATTGTCTTTCTCATGCTGCAGCAGTAGTAAAACCATAGGAATAGTATAGGTGCACAGACTTATCAAAAGGAAGCCATTCTCTGATCCTTCCTTGACCAAATTTCTTACTCTAAGAGAGTTTTATATCAGCAGTGGCATCAAGAAATTCTCTTGCTGTAAAAATAAATTCATCAGACCTTGAAAGTCTTGTTATGGATGTAGACCTACTATAAATTCAGAACATTCAGTCCAAGTTCTGCATTTACCCTTAATGCAACAGCATCACTGAAATCTTAGCTTGAAATTTTTGCTGTCCATCATCTTTCAACAAAGCCATGATTTGCTCTGCATCACTTTATGTAGAGCACTGTTCTTTTATGGCCTATGTGCAGAATTACGTTAACAGACTGCACTCACTACTATCAAGAGAACGTCCCCTTATAGAAGCTAACGTCATAAGCGAACGATTAAAGAGTTTTGTCACCAAAATACAGGATAGATCATACAACAGTATACTATAATACTGCAAAAGTGTACCGTGCAATATGTAAGCAATGTTTTGTATAGTTAGCTGTCATAAAATTTGCATGTTTACACGTAATTTTCTCATTGTATTGGATTTTAAACTTGTGCTCTTCTGTGGTCTTCCTCAAATATGTGTTGGAAAGGGAACAAATAAGTAGATCTAGTTATTCCACAGCAGGACACAGATCTAAACCTAAACCAAGACAGATCTTTTAGTCTCTCATTCCGTACCACCAAGTCATTCTCCATCTCTGTAATTCGGAACCTCGAATTTCAAGTAGTCTCTGTATGAATTAATTAGCTGAAAAATTGCCTCTGAATCTCACTTTGTGGATTGAATTCTCCAATTACCCTTCAGAAAGAGGTATATCCAGATTAAATTTCCAATTTTTACAGATTGTTTTGGTCTTGTTAATAATACAAGAATGATCTCTAAAATGAAGATATAAATGACGATAGCATTGTAATATAATTGTATACAGCCTTTAAATATACTACATTGTTTCCAAAGTGTTACAATGAAATGATGTAGGGATACCAGAGAAGATTCCAGATGCTGTATCAGCAACCAAAGCAAAAATAGGTACTATTTTCCTTGTAAATGTATAGTGGAATCCAATCCGGTATATCTAACCAGTTTGAGAATTGTAACATGACCTGGACTGTTTTCCAACTTTATTACATCTTTATTAGTAACTGGTAAAATTTCTCTATTCACAGTGCAATAGGTATGTCTGAACTTACATACAAATCATGTGAAGAGCCATGCAAAGTGATTTTTACGCGGGTACATAGGTAACAATTTCAAAATGTAATTTATACTTCTCTGTAAAAACTAGGAGATAGATGCCTGATTATACAAACTCATGTGATGATACAGTCAATGTGAAGTCCTTTCTATTGCTGTAAAATGCCAAAATAACTGCAGAAACATTTTTCCTCATTCTCTTTATATGGACAATGGTTAACTGCAACCAGCAGGATATCACTTCTTCAGTTTGGCACATTGTGTATTTCCATCAGAAGTGAGAGAGCACATGTTAGCACATGTTTTAGGGCAGCATCATTGGGTCTTTCACTGATGAGTGATCAATTGTCACACCTATCTCTCTCATGTCTACTAAATTAAAACACTTTAAACCCCTTCTGACATACTTTTTATCATTAAATTGTTTAAACAGAATTCTGGATTTCCACCAACCATCCAGACACTAAATACTATCAGAGCAAACACCAAAATAATTCTGTGTATGTTTATGCTGTGCTTAATGCCACCTGTAGCAAGGTTGCACTAATTGGATCAGCTAAAAGGAGGAAAACTTCAGAATTGTCAGTTTGACCTGATTGTCTCTTCTGAATTTCTTGTACTGTCATGATTTTCTAGATCTGAATTGGAATCACACCATTTATCTAAATTCTTTGTTATATAATCCCAAAATATTGCTCAGGAATATACACAGCTAAATAATTTCTACTGCTGGTGTTGAATGAGCACATAAACCAAAACAGATCAGACATGTCCCCAACGATTTGCCATTGTACACCACATAATGCTGATGAATTTAATGGAAAGTATGAAAACAGTAATCTGAAAACTACCATGGGGAATGATCATTTTATCTGAGACAGCTATACTGTGTGACTGTTACAGTCCCACAGCTGTACTGAGAACATCAAAAATGCCCTGACTACATTGTGCCAAATATACAAGCTACAGGACAAGAATGACTCATACAGATGGGACAGGATTTATTTGTAAAACACAGGTGTCTAGAGCTATAAGGGAGCCCCTAAGTATCCAAAGTATCCATATGGGGCTCACAGATACAATATGGGACCTGGGAATGACTCATGCCTTTGAAGAGTGGTTGCTGGAAGTGACTTTAGCTGCCCTAGGGTATCTAAAATATCGTTGTGTGTCCACATTTAGGCACCTGAACGATGCACAAGGCGTATGAAATGACTGGACAATCTCCTTTACTAATAAATTTCATTACACATATAGTGGTTTTAAAACTTGAAATAATTCTATACAATTGCCTGAAATGTATCTTTATAGCCTATCGACATAATTACAAAAATAAACCTATTCCACCATTCTTTTAGGAAAATATTTGCCACTCTTGTTTACTTTTATCACAGTTTAACTAATGAAAGTGAATACCAGACTTGAAATGCTAGAAAATCCCAGATTTCTCACTGAAAATAAAAAAGAGTAGAGGGTTTATGGGATTTCTCTTTCACATAAGTTCCTTGTTGCTTCCACTTTTGGCACAATATAACTCTTATTTTTGTGCACAGTGTACACAGAACCTGGATGTATTTCATCTCTGCTATGAAAGAAAGAAGTTCCTAATACATTTCAGTTGTCTTGTCAACCCTAAACCCCTTAACTCTAAAATGTTCTGTCACATATTTAGTATTTATACCCTAGTTTGGTATCTATACTCCAATTCTAATTTTATTCAGAAATTCAGAATGTGATACCTTTTGCAAAGTACTAACTAAAGAAAAAGTACATAATCTCCTAATTGCAGACTGGAATAATTTCTTTTGCTCTCCTAATGGCACACAGACTCTCTCTGAACCTTTTTTTTTTTGGTGAAGTCTGACAAAACTCGCAGTATGAGGAGTAAGAATTAATGGTGCATCTACTAGCTCAGTTCCAAGTCTAGTTATTGTATTTATCTTAGAAATATTTAATCATTGAACTCATTATGAAGACCTATATAAAACTGTCATAATGGATATATAAGGACTGAATTTTCTTTCTGTATTATCCTGGTGTTTACAATAAAGAAAGGAATTACATTTATTTGCCATGATGTGCCCTGCTTAATTTATGATAATTATTATGTATCTTCATTCATATACAATTATTAGGCAACATTTTCTCTTTCCCCAGCATAAATTGAGTTTAACTCCTCTTGCTTTAATAGATTTTTGCTGCACATACCATGGTAGCACAGACAGCAGCGCTTTGCTCGGTGACACTCTGCAGACGCTTTCAGATCTCTTCCTGTGTGGAATCAGGACACAGGCAGAGCGTGCAGCCTGCTTTTGGGGCCGGAAAGCTTTTGTGGTTTCTCCAGGAGAGAAAGCTTGAGTGCCCCAGTTGAACCCACACTCCTGACTGGCTTCGAGAGTGGCACACGGCTTAGAGGTCAAGGGTCCTGACACACTGAAAATATCTAAAATATTACATAGAGTATGATATGCACAAAGGCTAACCCTTGGAGATTTCTTTAGAAAAGAGTAAGATATAGATTTTATTTCAAAAGAGGAGGAACTTTTCTATTGGCCATTTTTGGTGACATAAAATGAAATTCGAATTGAAACAGAAATATCAAAGCCTCTTCCAAAAACTGAGAAGTAGCAAGTTACCAGAAGAGTGTAAAAGGCCCTTATACAACTGCAAACTGGCCACCTGCTCCATAGCAAGCTGACCTCTTGAGATTTTAAAATGGTCATGAGAAATGCAGCCCCTGACAAATTTAAATATTCATTTTCTAGTAGAATGCAAATTAACAAATTTAAAATAAATAATAAAATAACATAGTTACTGCAAACTTCTACATTAGCTTTAGGATTATTGTAGTTTTGTTGCTTATTCGAAGGAAGGGCTGCTTGTGCTCATGGGATGATGAGAAACAAAGACAAAAACTAAAACACCTTAACCCCACCTTCCTTCTTCCCAGCCTCAGCTTCACTCACTTCACACCTCCTCCCAACCCCTGGCATGGGGAACAGGGGTTGGGGTCAATCCATAACAGCTCATCTCTGCTGCTCCTTCCCTCTCACGCTTTTCCTGAGCTCTGGAGTGTGCCCTCCATGGGCCACAATTCCTTCAGGAGATATCCACCTGCACGCGCATAGGGTCCTCCACGGGCTGCAGTGTGGGTCTCTGCTCACTGTGATCTCTCCACGGGCTGTGGGGGAATCTCTGCCTGGAGCACCTCCTCCCCTCCTTCTTCTCTGGCCTTGGTGACTTCATAGTTGTTTCTCTCACATATTCTCACTTCTCTCTCTCACAACTCCAGCACAGCATTTTTTCTCTTTCTTAAATATGTTTTCCCCTGAGTCGGTCAGAGCCATCTGGAACCAGCTGTGTCCGGCACTGGGCAGCCCTGACGTCTCCTCACAGACGCTGCCATGAAGCCTCCCCCACCAGCGCCTGGGCACCAGCACCCAGTACAGCCCTCAAAAATGTGCTTGATTACCTCTGATAAAAAGGAAAATGTTTTTTCAGTCGACTCCTATTTAATAAGAACCAGCTTTAGGTCTGTCCCTACCATCAATGGATCGTCTTAGTAATCTTACTGAGATTAGGGAGGACTTAAGCTCCTAAATCTACATATAAAGCTGCTTCATAAAAACTACTTAAGTTTTGACTGCTGTAAAAAAGATTATATCCATTACAGTTAGCAAAGAAATTGCAGGGAACTATGCATGTTTCTTGTGAGTCTCTCAATGGAGACGTGATTTATTAAGGTCCTTCATCCCATCAGCTGAGTCATGACTGTGATTGAGAAGACAGAGTCAGGGAACGCGGTGAATCCCTCCGATACCAGGGATAATTGGAAAGTTCTTGTATTTGCTGATTGATTCTAGAAATGCATCATTACATGCAACATTTCTTATTACAACTATAAAGTATAATGTTGACCTGTCATCATAGATGAAGAAATATTTTAAGTACAACTGGACAATCTTATTCTCCCTAGAAGTATCTTCTTCTACGGACCTGTCTTCATTATACTTTATGGCATTAATTAGAGACACAATATAGAAAAATATTTCAACTGTCCCATACTAGACAAAAGCAATACACTTTTCTTACCAATGTGAGCTAACCTCTGTATTGAAAGTGCCACTGGTGCATATGAGAATACTCCCCTGACTGTCTATACTCCTAACTCTACAATATAGTACAGAATGTCACTGTTTTACTGGATGGATGTCTTGTATTGTGGAGCAATAACCAACAATATTTTGTATTGTAGATTACGAAGGAAGTCTGAATTGGTTTGGGTGAACTTAGTGTCTTTAATAACAATAGACACCTCAAAACAGTTATTGACAATACATTGATAAAAGGTATTTTGAGACCAAGTTTACTTAAGGGAATACCTCCGACTTGTGGAGACGGGACAGTTACAGGTAGTTTTAAGTCAGAACAAGATAATGTACAGTTACCTGGGTGAACTAATCAAACCTTCAGATACAATACTCTTTTTCTTTAAAAAATAATTGGTCTCCAACTGTGTATCACACTGTTAATTGTCTGGCAACCAAAATGAAAATACCCACAGGGCCAAAGAACTCTCTGCAATGAAAACTTTAGCCTTTTGCGGCTCTCCCCAGGCTATACCTGCAGAATAACACAACTAACTGCTACAGTCCAAGTGACCTTGATGTTGAATAGACTCAGCCAGCCATAATTGCTCTTTTGCAGCTGGAAGGCTTGGCTCATTTTTTGCTAAAAAACATTTAGTTATTTTTGTGGCAGATTTTATGTGGAAATCAGCCTTCAGATGATCTGGACTGTGTTAAAAAAAAAAAAGTAATAGTTTTTGTGATCTTGGCACTGGGCAACCTCTGCATGGAGAATGAGACTCTTAAACCTGACAGTCAGTTGCTCTACAGATGGAAACAGGAATCTCTGTTGCATGCATCCTCGCAATGGTGTCTTCAGCTGGATTGCATAAGTCTTCCCAAATTCCTGTTCTGTTCAGTTCGTAAATTCCAGCTGGCTCGTGGTCCTACATGACCGCTTCAGCCATTGGATACCTTAATTACACATAAAACCTCTCCTGTCTTCCCTATGTACTAAAAGACTGGCCTACATGATTATTTCTGCATCTGCTGCAACTGTCTCTATTGACCATTTACAAGCATCTTATCTAACTACAATTTGGTTAGTTCTACAGCAGAAAACAACCAAGGGAACCTCTGGAAGGGCCAGATTCTCCACTTGGGATTTTAACCAACATATTTGGGCAGATGAAATTAATACAGCCAGAGCAGGAGCTGCCTGGGGGAAATACTCTCAAAAAATTTCTTGAAGCCCATATCCTGGGCTGCATCAAAAAGAGCATGGCCAGCAGGTCAAGGGAGGTGATTCTGTCCTCTACTCTGCTCTCGTGAGACCCCACCTGGAATACTGTGTCCAGCTCTGGAGCCCCCAACGTAAGAAGGACATGGACCTGCTGGAGCAGGTCCAGAGGAGGGCCACGAAGATGATCAGAGGGTTAGAGCACCTCTGCTATGAGGACAGGCTGAGAGAGCTGGGGTTGTTCAGCCTGGAGAAGAGAAGGCTCAAGGGAGACCTTATAGCAGCCTTCCAGAATCTGAAAGGGGCCTACAAGAAATCTGGAGAGGGACTTTTTACAACGGCATGTAGTGACAGGATCAGGAGTAATGGCTTCAAACCAGAAAAGGGTAGATTTAAAATAGATATTAGGAAGGTATTTTTCGCTCTGAGGGTGGTGAGGCACTGGAACAGGTTGCCCAGGGAAGCTGTGAAGGTCCCATCCCTGGAAGTGTTCAAGGCCAGGTTGGATGAGGCTTTGAGCAACCAAGTCTAATGGAAGGTGTCCCTGCCCATGGCAGGGGGGTTGGAACTAGATGATCTTTAAGGTCCCTTCCAACCTAAACTGTTCTATGATTCTATGAAACCACCTTGAAACCTTCTGCAACAATCACTTAAATAATTTGTTGTGAAGGATATGGGATCTCAGTCAATCACCTTGTCTCATGTTCAGTGTGCTGTCTCTGCAGAATAATGTCTGGGGGACTTTCTCACTCCCCAAGGAATTCATGATCCATGTTCACTGCACGTGTAAGAGGTACCACTCTGATATCCAGCTATGCAGCAATTACAACACATATACTTGAGGTTTTTACGTTTAACTTAAATTCTATAGTGTTTGCCATAATTGCAGTAGCTCATAAAACAGATTTGAAATACTGTCAGTATTTTAAGTTGGTTTATAAACTACACTATCACTACTTTTCTAGCAGAACCAGAAATAAGGATGTGCAGAATTAATTCTCCATGCCATCTTCTAGAAGCATTTAGCTTCCAGTTGTAGCAGATTTTTTAAGTTCTCCAATCCAGTCTTCATATACCTCCACACAGGCGATACATGGACTCACTGCATAAAAGTAGACATGTAGGAGACTTTGCAGAAGA
Organism: Burhinus oedicnemus; assembly: GCA_008921705.1. Lineage (NCBI taxonomy): Eukaryota > Metazoa > Chordata > Aves > Charadriiformes > Burhinidae > Burhinus > Burhinus oedicnemus. The sequence continues at coordinate 1,362,347 of VFFE01007237.1, read as the reverse complement.
CAATGGACATGAAAGCCATTTTAGCTCATACTTTAATCCCAGAAAACTTGGTACATGCACACATTTCTACAGGGACATGGTCACATCTCTGCAGATCTTTTACTTCAGGTCTTTTACTTCAGGTTCGTTCTTTGACCTAACAGTACTACTGCATACTAACAAAAAATTTGAGCAATTTTAGTCCCAGTGCTAGTCAGGTACATAAATAACTACATAAAGCATGGAAAAAGCAATTGATTCCCTTTGTTAAAATGAGGAACTGTCAGATTATGAGAAGTTCTTTTCTGTGAAATGGTTTTCCAGACTGGAAGTACCTTCTGATCCTAAGGCCAAATGCTTTCCCTTTCCCCACAGGGATCTCTGTAGTCTCCCAACACAGAGAAGGTAGATCCAAGCTAGCTATTGAGAATAATCCTTCACGTATGGTATCACTAGACTGTGCACAGGCGTTGTCTTGAAAAGTGGGAATTAACACAACAAAACAGTACCAGGGACTATTTAACAGCTGAACATACACAGAAGTATCAATTAAAGAAAAAGAGATGGGAGTTTTTAGAAGACTAATAAATTAGGCCAGTTTTAAACTTTCCTGGACTAGCACTCATTAATAACACCCTTCCTTCTAATGGCTAGTTATTATCAGTCATTATCGTTATTACTGTGTATTCAAATTAGTCAGTCCTTAACAATCCCAGCCGACATTAGCTGCCAAAATGCAATACCAAGGACCTGATGCCACCTAATTAGCACTGATGACTACAGTCCTGAATGATCTTAGTCTCCACAGTGAAGGTAAGATGGGTCTGAAGTAGATGTCTTCTCACCCACCAAATTTGGGATCTTCTATAAGGCTAGTCAATTCCCAGCCCTCAGCCTCCACACCAGGCTACACTCTGCCTGATCCTAGGGACAATATTACTTTTCCAGGCTGTGGCACGTGCCTTATCTTGCTGTTCATCTGTTTCTTTCTTTGCTCATATGCTGGTGCTTTTCCTAAAGTGAAAGAAGTCTTTTCCCAGCTCTCTAAGCTGCATTTTTTCAATGAGCGATAACTGCCTATTCGTGTATTGTTAATAGCTCTGGGGATGCTGTTCTCAAAACAGTGTTCATATTTTCAAGATCTTTGAGGTTAACCCACACTTAAACCGTGCATCACAACAAGAGACGTCTGGCACCAAGCTGAGTTCACCTCACAATTTCTCATAACGAGTAGATAACAAGCCTAACAGGCCAATACAGGAACTTCACACAGTTTGCATGAAGCACGATAAGCATAAGGCCTATTGCTAGCAATGACAGTACTATTTTTACCTGGCTATTTAGTAAAAAAATGTTTGCGCATTTATGCTATATTAGCGTGTTCCTGTTTGGGTTCAGAACAAGCTACTATTAAAGTCTACTTTGTGTGCTTTTACATTTATAGGTGCAATATGCCTCTGCTTTAGCTACAGCTGTTTTATTAACTAGTATAACTGTAGCATCAGGGACGAAATACTACATAAGGCCAGGCAGTTTTGTTAAATTTATAACTAGATAAGCTCCCTTAGGAAAAGGAGCAGCTTCTCAGGCTGTGTTTTCCAGCAGGAGATCCCTTGCACATATTGATGGCATATTCTCAGTGTTGACTAGGTCATCTTTGGAAATAAAGCCGATCTAATTTCATATGTCTCTAGAAAATCCTGCAAAAATCAAGTCTCAGTCCAAAAACCAAAACTGTCCTCTAGGTCCTGCTTTACCTTTATTAAGCAGTTACCTTCTGCCTCTCCTGTTACTCCCTATTAGGCAAAGAAGTCATCCTTGTACCCATTAGTCAGCTTTAAGGTACATTCCTGACTCCTCTGCCATGTTTCGGTGCCATAACCAAAGCCTGTATTATACATACCCTTTTGTGACTGAAATTGTCAATAGCTGTTGAAGAAGAGAGTAATGAGCTGCTATTCTTGTTTTTTGAGCTACACATACCTCATGACAGTTATATCACTTAAATTTCAAGCATTCACTGGTGGTATCCAAGCGTTTTCTCAGCCTCATATATTTAAAACTTCATGGAACGGCTTAACAGTGTGCAGCTGCTTAGGACAAAATCCAAAACATCTATTTAGGGTTCTAAAAATAAGCATTTAAATTTACTTAATTACAAAGTACTAGAAACCCCACAGTACTGCAGCTATGTAACCCTGAAAGCAACACAAATTTGCTATGCAGGTTAATTTAAGTTCCCTCATCAGATCACCGAGGCACAAAGTGCACAGAGGAGCCCAGGCCATTGAACTGCTTACTTGTAGACTCCCTTTCTCTCTCATCTGATTTCTACTTTCCCATAAAACAATGACCTGGTTTTCATACACAAGTTTGAGATTATTTTTACACACAGAATCTTCTATTGCCTAGTCACCTACATCCTGTGTGTTGCCTCATCACTGTATTCCTACATAATATTCCATTTCTCTTGGTTTTACACAAAGGACATGGGGGTTCATCTAGTTAAGGTTTTGTCCTCCCCCATGCTGGTTTCCCAACAGACAAAAGTTATATCTCCTGACAGTTTTAAAGTCTAGGGTTCAGGCTCTGGAGTACAGTTTCTCTGAAGTTCAATCAGACCCTGCTCTTAGTGGTCTTGTCTCCCCTGGGGAGCTCACATATCAAGAGGGACAATTAATCCCTTAGAGGCATCTAATTGTCTCCATCCACTATACCAGGAACTCAGCCACCTTATTCATATTTTGCCTGGCCAAGCTGGCGGGTTGACATTACAATGCTAAATATAGATGAAGGGGGTACTATTTTATAACACATTTTATTTTATTAAACAGGATTTATTTATTTTATTAAACAGGATGCATGATCCCAGTAAAGGCAAGAACAGCCACAGAAATAACAGGCTTCAAGCAGTCTTCCCATTAATCAAGAATGGTGTATTGCATGTTTTCCTTTGCTAATCAATGCAGAGTCCATCATTATTCCCTCCTAATGAGTCCTAATAGGGATATCTTATTCACTATTTTATCTGCACTCTCCATTAAATAACACACCTCGGAAAACAATTAGTCTGATTTTGTTTAATCTTATGTATATAAAAATTATCTTGATTTAAAGTGGCAGTCCAGGAGAGGTGTTAGAAGTTTAAGAGAACAAATGATAATGCTCAGCAAAAGTAATCCTTCCACTCATGTATTTCACTGGCATTAAACCTATTTCCTTTGTAATCAGGATTGTATCAGAATCCTTTTCTTCTGGTTTTGTTATGGCTTATCTTAATCAGGCAGTCTTTTTAGTATTCACAGAGATCTAGTGTCAATGTTTAGTTCATGCCAGATGAAAGTAAATGGATTTCAGTTAGCTTCTCAGATGCCAATCTAATTAAACACTTACTGTAGAAAATAAAAGTGACATATGTAACAGAGCATAGAGGTGTTTATGTAGTTTACATAGCAGTTTTCAGGTGTAAAACAACAATGATTAAAGTTTATTTACTCATTATAAAGCAACTGGTCTCAGTTTTATGCAAAGCAAAGGCAGACTTTCAGTTTAAATTACTCTTATGGGAGTTAAGTATCACTCAATAATGAGAGTAGGGGAAAAAAAACCTGCTAAAACAATCCAGCTGCAAATTAAACAATTCAATTATCCTTTACAATAGCTGGGGAAAGACCAAGTGCTAATGGGCACTAAATGAGAAGGTGACTTTTTTCATTGGCTTTGTTGGTCGTATTCCATTGCTCTTGCACTTTGTTGTTGTTTAGGGAGACTGAGGTTGATTGCTAGCAAGTAGTTAAGGGTTTAGGCAGAAAGGAGAGTATCTAGAGTCTCAGACTTAGGTCACAAGCTGCCTGGCATGTCAGGTGGCCTGGGATGATCTAGCTATTACTGGTTGTAAAGGAAGTAGAGACAGGAAGCCAGAAAAGACTCATAAACGCTGTTTAGAAAGGAGTAGATTGGTTCTAGTTCACTGCCATCTGGGTCTCCTGCCTCTTTTGGACTCACAAAATCTTTTGCATACCCAGCAAAATCTAAGCCTGTTAGGAAGCAGGCCACACTTCTGCATCTGTCAAATGTCCTGTTTCCTTTTGCCTTCTCTGAAGTATGTTTTTTGTTTGTCTCCATTAGGAAACCTACCTGTCTCCAGTACAGCATCTCACTCTCCAGGAATGCATTAGGTTCACTTCTTCACTTCCACTTTCTAATCAAAAGAAGCTGTTTAAGATATCTGTTTTTCTCTCCAACCTACGCAACAATACATTGCTAGTTAATTTGTTCTTCTTTAGGGCTAACCATGAGACTCTATCCTCACTTTTTTTTTCTGGACTATCTTAAATTCTGAATGACATGGTGCCCAGTTGTCCCAGAAAATTCGTGTCATACGCTGCAGTCTTCAAACAAAACCAAATGGTCTACATACAAACCTGACCTAGAACCCTCCATTAGCCTTTTACATGAGCTAAGGGTGTCATCTGTCTGGACTTCTCTAAGGCCTTTAACATGGTCCCCCACAACATTCTTCTCTCTAAATTGGAGGGATATAGATTTGATGGGTGGACTGTTTAGTGGATGAGGAATTGGTTGGATGGTCACATCCAGAGAGTAGTGATCAATGGCTCAATATCTAGATGGACATTGGTGACAAGTGGTATCCCTCAGGAGTACATACTGGGACCAGTACTATTAAATTTCTTCATCAATGGCATAGACAGTGGGGTTGGGTGCACCCTCAACAAATTTGCAGATGACACCAAGCTGAGTGGTGCAATTGACATGCCTGAGGAATGGGGTGCCATCCAGAGGGACCTGGATGAGCTCGAGAAGTGGGCCCGTGCGAATCTCATGAGGTTCAACAAGGCCAACTGCAGGGTCCTACACCTGGGTCGGGGTAAACCTTGGTATGAATATAAGCTGAGGGATGAAGGTATTGAGAGCAGCCCTGACGAGAAGGACTTGGGGGTACTGGTGGATGAAAAGCTCAACATGAGTGGCAACGTGTACTCACAGCCCAGAAGCACATGTATCCTGAGCTTAATCAAAAGAAGCGTGACCAGCAGGTCGAGGGAGCTGATTCTCCCCCTCTACTCTGCTCTCATGAGTCCCCACTTGGAATACTGCATCCAGCTCTGGAGCCCCCAGCATAAGAACAACATGGAACTGTTGGAGCAGTTCCAGAGGAGCACTACAAATATGATCAGAGAGCTGGAGCACCTCTCCTATGAGGACAGGCTGAGAGAGTTGGGGTTGTTCAGCCTGGAGAAGAGAAGGCTCTGGGGAGACCTTATAACAGCCTTTCAGTACTTAAATGGGGCTTATAAGAAAGATGGAGACAAACTTTTTAGCAGGGCTTGTTGTGATAGAACAAGGGGTAATGGCTTTAAATTAAAAGAGGGAAGATTTAGAGTAGATAGAAGGAAGAAAATTTTTACAACGAGGGTGGTGAAACACTGGGACAGGTTGCCCAGAGAGGTGGTAGATGCTCCACCCCTGGAAACATTCCAGGTCAGGTTGGACAGGGCTCTGAGCAGCCTGATCTGGTTGAAGATGTCCCTGCTTATTGCAGGGGGGTTGGACTAGATGACTTTTAAAGGTCCCTTCCAACCCAAACTATTCTATGATTCCATAAGTGCTTTTTCTGCTGTAGCTTGTCCCTGTAGAAACAATTTTGCATTTACATCTGTTGCTTCTTTGCTTTTAGAAAAACTGTTCCCATGCTGTTTCCTAAAATATTTGAGTTGGGCTATGCACACAGCCAACAAATCTGGGCTCCGAAGCCCTGCATTCACAGATGGTTATCTTCATTGCCTGGCAGGTCTAGCTTATTCATTTCTCCAGATCACCTTCAGTTTGAATGATAAACACATTAAATGTAGAAAAGTTAAGAATAAATTTTCCACACATTCTTAGTTATTAATGGCTTCTTGCAGTGGACTGTCTAGCTTAGTTTGGACTTTTAAACATTAGCAACCCTTCTTTTAGCATAAAATACAGATATAATTTATTTTTGTTTCTCTGTACATCAGCCTAAATTAAATACAGTCTCTGATCTCTTGGAGCACTTCCTCCAGATGTTCTAGATGCTTCTTTCAAGTGGTGCTAGTTACAGACAAATCACTATAACATGCAGCTGTACACACTTCATATCTCTTCAAAGAATATCCATTAATCAATGAAACATTATTGGAGTGCCTTCTAGTCCAAATGAGAGGACAGTAAATAAATAGTACCCTTTCCTAACTCTCCAAGTTTTAAATGCTGTATTAATTTGACACTTGAGAGAAAGGAACCTACAAGTAATCTATCTTTAAATTCATAGTTCAGGACCTCCAATCTCTTCAACTATTTGTCTATAAAACTTGGACATTCTATTTGAGGGTCTCTTCATCATCATAGTACATTTATAAGTAAGCTATGCTTTTTATGTCTTTTGAAACACAACTTTCTCATACTTTAGTGCTCCGTACCCTTCCAGGTTGTCATAATGCAATTGCTGTTTAAGTTTGCTTTCTTGAGATGGTATGGCAGCCATGTCAAGTCAGCAAATGCTTCAAAATAATTTCTGATCCTTCAGGAATCTTTCCTATGATTTTTGAGCCCTGATTGTCTACTCCCTGCTCCTCAAAATGGAGTTGTACCTGCTTTAGCTCTAGGCTCCTAACCCTTGGCTAGATCTCCTTCATGATTTATATCACATGTTGCAGCCTCCTGGAGCTTTCCTTCCCTGGGTACAGACAAACAGAAAAAGCAAAGAAACAATATCTCACTCCTTACAGAAGGCTACCCCTAGCCCTGTCATTGTTAAGGAACATAATTGCTAACATACTAGTAAAACAGATGTCATTTACTACTGATGGGCATATTGATGTTAATTAAATGTTCATTCTATTCATCTGGCCTTAGCTTCCAAATTTCTCCCTAATCTTTTTTTTTTTTCTTTATTAATGTTACCAAATGAAGTTGACACATGCGAGCCAAAGATAAGTTCAAATAATGAAGTGTATGAGCATGCTTACACCTATTCTTATATATAACAGCCAGAAATAGCTTCTGCCTGTGTAAGTTGACCCTGTGTAAAAAGAAAGTTCAGTGATTTTGATTGATTTACATTTCTACACATTTCTGCTTTAAGAAAAATTAGACGATCTTTATAGGTTTTGGGGAGAGAAGGAGGCTCAGAAGGGGTGGGGGTGTAGGTTCCCAGGATGACTGTACCATGAAAGTTTTCCATCTGGTTACCTAGACCATTCTCTGGTGCTGCAACCTGGTTAAGACTACCTCAACCTATTGGCAATTCATGTCCTTCATAGGGTATTCTTCTGACTGTTGAATAATAAAGGATCAGGAAGCACATGGATAGAACGGCCATATTTGCTCCAGATTATACTCTCTATTTGCATACTGCAGTAACAGCTCTGTCTGAAATTTCTGAGAGAAGTACAGTGGAATAAGTTTTGCTTTGTGGGGCTACGTTCTGATGCTAAAAATAATTTCCAAAAATCTATTAGTACAGGTATGTGGTGGGCCATGAAATCTTATGTTTGAATCAGTTTCCTTTTTTCCTGTATATATTACAAACAGAGAAGTGTATGTCTTCCTGCAGGGATTGTTTCCTTATGTGTTTTCTTATTTTACCATTGTGACGTTTCTACATTAAAACATAAGCTTGTAGAACAGATTATAGTTTTATAGCCTCATTTTTATAGTTTTTATTCATGTATAAATATTTGGATTTTCATCACTTTGAACTGTTGCAGTTTGAAGGGACTAACCTTGACCTTAAAACCCTTCTGCTTGTAGTATCTGATCCCACAGAAATTCTGCTTCTAATTTTTTTACCTTAAAAGATTTTTATTTATGTCCTCACCCCTGTATCTTACTCTTTCCCAGCTGTTCCCCTATTCCCTCAAATGATCCTGGTTTAATTTGGTTTGAGTTTTATTTCAGTCACTGTACAAAGACAATTTCTCTACTAAAGGCAGGAAAATAATGTCCTAAAAAACAAATCCTGTGGGAGATCTGTAAATTACAATCATCTGCTTAAAATATCACAGACTTTGAATGCAAAGTATTTCGGAAGTGTACTCCAATCTTTAAGGATGCAACCCATTTTCTTATTTCTCTCTTGTTTTAAGTCATTCTCAGGAATCCACTAACAGAATTCTGTTTCTACTAACTTGCTATTCAGTTATAAAAGAGAAATGTCATTATCGTATTTGTGCAAACCAATTTCTTCTTGGGTTATGTGATATAACCTTTGCTATCCTAACAGAAATATCATTCCCTACATACAGCAAGAGAAAATAAACAATACAATAAAAACCTGTAGATGCTCCAGTATACTGTGGTGTTAGCAGTGTTACTGAATATTCAAGAAAAACATTATAGGGTCTCAGTTCTGATTTAAAGAGTGACTTCTTGTGAAAAAGTGGTAGACTGGCATTATATAGATGGGCTACTACAAAGCAAAACTGATCAGGTGTATGTCTTTATAGTCTGGCTTTCTGATGGTGCCCACAACATAATTAAAGAACTGATGATGGTGTCTGGTTACTGACAGCTGCCTTCTCTTCCTTCCTTTTCTCCTTTGTTCTCTCTGACTTACCCCAAGGCTGTTCAATTACTGATCTATTTTTCCATCACCAATCATTATCTATTTCTTATTAACTTTTTTGGCCATTACAACACTGCAGATGTCACAATACCACACAATCCTTGTTACTGCATTTCTTCCTTGAAGTTTCTTTGATTGAAATGAGTGCTGAAATAATTTAGGCTAAGGCAGAAACAAAATGGAAGGGGAGATGGTGAAGAGATATCATCAGGAAGAGATAAGTGAATAACCTAGGGTCAGACTTATTAAATCTTAATTAAATATCCCAATAGACAGCAAAGAAACTTGGGCACAACTCAATTTTTCACAGAATCACAGAATGGTAGGAGTTGGAAGGGACCTTTGGAGATCATCTAGTCCAGGTTCCCTGCCAAAGCAGGTTCACCTACAGCAGGTTGGACAGGAATGCATCCAGGTGGGTTTTTAATACCTCCTGAGACATTCAAGGCTCTCTGGGCAGCCTGTTCCAGTGCTCTGTCACTCTCAAAGGAAAGAAGCTTTTCCTCATGTTGAGATGGAATTTCCTGTGTTCTAGCTTGTGCCTGTTGCCCCTTCTCCTGTCACCAGGCACCACTGAAAAGAGTTTGGCCCCATGCTCTTGACACCCACCCTTTACATATTTATAAGCATTGATAAGATCCCCTCTCAGTCTTCTCTTCTCCAGGCTAAACAGACCCAGGTCTTTCAGCCCTTCCTCATAAGAGAGATGCTCCGGACCTCTGATCATCTTTGTAGCCCTCTGCTGGACTCTCTTCAGTAGTTCCTTGTCTTGCCTGAACTCGAGGGCCCAGAACTGGACACAGTATTCCAGATGCAGACTCATCAGGACAGAGTAGAGAGGGAGGATAACGTCCCTCGACCTGCTGGCCACACTTTTTAATAACTGTTCTTTCTTAATTGAATATTAAAATTTTCATAACATAAACCCTGAAGATAATTAAATACATATGCATATTTATACATATGCATATTTATACATATTTATTTACACATGTTTGTATGTGTGTGTGTATCTACCTTATTACTAACAAAATCTATGTGCTTAAAAATAGTCGTCTGTTTCTCTGTCAAGTTTAATTCCTCTTGTCTTGAGTGAGGCATCATTCAATATTTTCATCAGTAACCTTGTTGACTAAGTACTGGCTGTTTTTATTAACCATTCCCAAAAGCTTAAGCTGAGAGGAGTAGCGTGTATGCTGCTAGATTGAAAGAAAATTTAAAATCATTTTTAGAATTTGGAGAAACAATTGGATGGAATTCAACACAAGAAAGTGCCAAGTGATTAATCATCTGCATAAACTTGTTTCAAAGGCATCTGGTTAGGTAATAGTTCTGTATAAAAGGATGTAGGGGTTGTAGCAGATCATGATCAGAACATGGGTCAAAATGCTGCCAAAAAAACCCCAACCAAAACAAACCACAACAAAAAAACCCCCAGAGATTATCATGAGATATAAAGAGCAGCATTGCCTGTAAGATACATGTAGTAATTTTTTCCCTCTACTTGTTATTGGCAGGCCTCAGGGCTGAAACACTGGGTCCAGACAGTATAGGGGAGAGCAATGAGAATGACCAGAGGTCTAGAAGACATGACCTATGAGAAAACATTGAAAAAATTGTAATTGTTTAGCCTGAGGAAGACTGGGGTGAGTTGAAATAACCTCCCAAAATGTAAAAAGCTGCTGTTGGAAAGGAATACTCTATTTATGACCACAGTGGATAGAATAAATAATAATCATTTTAAGTTTCAAAAAGTATAAATTTACATTTAGGAAAAAACTGTTTTACAGTAATATTAGTGAAGATTGCTTGTGAGACCGTGGCATCTCATCATATTGTTTTTGTTGTGAGCTGAACTAACACCCGTTAGAAATAACTGAGGGAAAGTCACTGCTGTCTGGGGTATTAAAAGGATTAAGTGACCTACTGAAGTTCCTTCCAGCACTGTGAATACATGATTACAGGATGATTATTTTTCTTTTTACATATTTGTTATGTTATTTCTCTGAATATGATAGATATAACATGCAGAGATGTTTTTAGTAGAGCAGCAGAGCTTTTAAAACGTACTGCTGTGGGACAGGTAAATGATAGCAGTATTTAAATGTTTTTGCCAGATCTATATGGCTGAGCTTTACTTTGTGTTATATCTCTTAAAAATCAAAAACATCAGGTTGCATCCACAAGGCTGGATAGTTCACACATTAATGCACAGCACTAGAGCATGTAAAACTTTAAATAAAACAGAATTTACAGGAAAGAAATATCAAGTCAGTCCTTCCCTATCTCATGAATTTTCAAGCTTTTTTGAACTTCTTGAAAAGTTCACAAGCCTTTAAGCCAGGCTTACATGGCTCCAGTTAAGTCCCTGCTGTGTTAAACATGTCAAAATCCCTTGAACTGCTAACTGCAGCTGGCTTGATAAACTGAGATGTTTATTTGTGTGAATTTTATGCATTTGACCAGTTTTGCATTTTTAATGAAACGCCTATGGCTTAACACAGCAGAAAACAATAAAGTAAATGGCGCTGATTCTCACACTGCTTACATCAATCTGTGTTTGAATTAACTTCACAAATGTCAGTGGAATTTCTTCTGGTTTACACTGATGAAACTCACTCAGAATTAGGCAAACTTTTTGTAACAAAATTAAACTATGTTTATTTAAAAAAAATAAAAAAATCTTCATTTCCAAATGCTTTAAATACATAGTAAAACACCAAGTTAATAGCACACAGCATTGTTCTCCCAAGACCTGGCTCAATTTTCTCACTCTGATTAGCTAGCAATTTGTACAATTATACCTAAATGGATGCAATGCTGATTTCACTGCTTATTTTATTATAGCACTAAAGCAGGTACAGAACTATCTGCAATGCTTGTTTACAATATTACTCATAAACAATTTTTTTACACACTCTATTTCAATTTCCCAGCTTGATTAGCTACCAATCTGCACTAAAACACTCAAGTTAAAAGGAAAAGCTAATTGCTCTGAGTTTTTCAGATCATTTACACGCAACAGGATTTATTGGTGCTAATGAAGCTCCAGAACAGGATGGCTTCTCTTTTACAGCCTTTTTCTGCCTTTCTACTTAATAATAAAATACATTAAAAATGTCAATATGAGAAAGTGCTTTTAGACCTATAGAGTAACGGATCAGTCTGACAATATCTTTAAGTCTGTGAAAAATCTACTGAAATCAGTGGAACTCTAGGAACTCTAACTGAAAAACATATTTCAGGACTAATTATTTAAAGAAAAATATGTAGTTACAGAAAAAAATATCTTCCCCTAATTCCAACATATGAGGTTTGTTTTCCTAGCAAAAGTCATCTGATTTTGATGCAAATCAAACTTACTAATTCAAAAGCTTCCTGGCCATGGCTCAAGTTTACAATGGTATCAAGAACTTTGCAGGTTACATTGTTTTTTCCTTTTCTTTTTCTCTTTTTTTTTTTTTTTTAACA
>VFFE01007237.1:1293506-1350266 GCA_008921705.1 Burhinus oedicnemus | reverse complement strand
TTAAAAAAAAAAAAAAAAAAAAAAGCTGTAGTCTCTGCAAGGACTTTTCCACTTGTTTGTTTTTCATACATCCTCTCAAAATAATACCTCTTACTTTAAGATTTTATAGCATCCTCTGACAGACAAGGGGTACTTAATCTTCTTTTGGGCTATTTTACCTGGCCTCAGAGAGTATGTCCACACTGCAAACAAACTAAAAGGTGTCTTTTTAACTTTCAGTGTCTTATCTGTATTATGTAGCTTAAGCTAAATTAGGAAAGAAATATTATTTCAAGCTTACAGTATCCTCAAGTATTAAATAAAGAATCTAAATATAGAAAAGATATTTTAAATTATCTCTAGCCCTCAACCCTAACAGATCATTCCCTAGTGAACATTTTCTCATTGTTTGTCCATTTTAATTCAAACAGTCCAAAACACAATGCGTTTCCAATAGAACAGAGATACAATAAAAAATGTAGTTGTCCTCCTTTCTTAGTATACGCTCTTACATGGTAAAATGCATCTCCATGTATTTCAGAGGCAGGTGCCCACAGACCAGTAATGTAGTGATTAGGAATATTTCAAAATGAAGGTAATAATGTGAAAGACCATAGCCACGTACAGAATCTGATACCACTGAGAGGCCCAGTTCAGTTGGTCAAAATGGCTCTTATGCTACTTGATTGTCTTGGCCGTATTTGAACTTAAATGATATTTTTTCGCAACTCTACAAAGAATTTATCTGATTTTCTCTCAGTACCTCCCCACCATTTACTTAGTACAAAATCAGCAGAATCTGTCTGCACATTGACCTAGACATTGATGTGGAGCTACATTGTGCTCTGACTGGAGAGCGTCGTTTTGGAGAAAGGGTATGCCAATTCTTAAAACTATTAAGTGAACTAAGTTCTTGAAAACTTTGTTTAGCTACAGGTCACTGAAAAGTAGCAGGAACTCCAACGTGTGTGCCAATGAGCTGTCAGAGACTTCTTGGCATGATTCAGTGCACCGTGCACACAGAACATGTGTCTGTTAAGAGCCTGGTGCTGCTTGTGTGGTATTAGATGCTGTTGAATATGATTGATGTGGGAACCTTAGAAATGGCTGTGGAAACGAACACTTAAGCCAATTTATTGACACGTAGACAGTTAGCTCACTGCTGACAATCTATCTGGAGATGGAAAAAGACACAGCAGAAATATGCAGAAGTTATATTCTTTGCACTTTTAATCTGGGGGGAAAAAAAAGCTTTCAGGGTGTAATGCAATATTATTCGGCAGAAATAGGGCAGTTGTTCAACAGAAACATAACAAATTTCTTTTTCACCTTTGTCGTTGTTATTATAGTGAAGGAGAGGGAGCAAAGGAGTGTGAAGTTTTTAGTTGTTTAACAATAATTGCTTTTAATTGTCTTTTAAAAGGTTGAAATTCTAAACGATGTTGAAAAATAATGATCAAAAAAGAAGCAAAATGTACAATGGGAAATAATGTTAAAAAATTGTTCACTGTTTTGTTAAGAAAATCAGTCAAGCCAACATAGCCAGGAGAGTAGCAGAAACTACAGGTAATATAAGGCTGTGGAGATAATAATTTTTTTCCCCCATTCAGACACATGAAATTTAAGCTTTGCATCCTCTGAAGCAAGCTGGACCTCCATTGGTTGGCCTAATTGTAGATTCAACACCACTATACTGAAATAATTGAAAACTCTGGCATTATTTTCTTTTAAAAAGAAGAGAACAGAAGGTTAGGAGTGATCTTGTGTTTTAATAAATCTCCTGTGTAATGGAACGATACAACTACTATAGAAACTAAGCCATTTCTTTTGACATTTAATTCAATATATTTGTATTCATTTAATATTTACAGTTTGCTGATTATATTTCATATTTACAGTCCACTAATCTGTAGGGTTTATATTGACAATAAAGAATTACATAAGAAAGTTTTTTAAAAACTGGAAAACTGGAGATCTGGCAATGAAGTAGAAGAGCGATGTATTTTATGAAATTATGATTGTGTTATCCAAATGGTATTCTCAAAACAATCAGCAGTAATTGACAGTACTGGCTTGTATTGCTGAGACTTTCAAAGGTGGCACTGGGATTAGGCTCCAAGTTCCCACTGATGCCCATATGCCAAATTTTTTCAACTTCTTTTGAAATTTTTATTATTTACAGTCAACTTTATGTAACAAATAACTGAAATAAATGAAGCATTCCATGCAAAAATCCCAGGAAGATGGCATTCCATTAATTTTTTTCTTTTTTAATTACCATTTTCAGTGTTTTCTATACAACCAGAAAGAATTATGGTATTTGCCTAATTTACAAGGGTTCTGATGAAGAGCTTTCTCAGCAGTACAATATGTAGAAACACATTTTCAGAATTAGAAAGGTTTTATTACTGCTTCACCTAACTGTTAACAGAACGAGACCAAAACACTAGGGCAAGTCAGCAGAAGTAGTTCCTGAACACAACCGTTTTATAACCACAGATGCAAACTGGATATTGGAAGAACAGTTTGGTGGCAATTTACCATTCTCAGATCTCAAATTCCTATGAATTTTCTAGTTCCCTAATGCAATTTCCCTCTTCTTCTCCAGAGGCATTATGAATGGGATTTCTCTCATCTAACTGCAGATGTTTATACTGTAAGCTCATATTTCAGAATTAGCCATGTTAGAATCACTCCACAGTTAGTAGACAAAAAATATTTAGTTTTGATAAAATACTTTAATACCTGGTTTTGAATAAGATCAATTTTCCCTTGAGTTTTCTACTGATTCTCTCCATTGACCACAGTGAGAACCTTGTGTGACTCATTCATACACAGAAACGTCTGCATTTGGTCAGATGAGCGTGTCCTATCTTGATCCAAGAGAACTGCAGTTTCTACATACCTAGATCCAATAGTGCTTTTAGGAATCAGTTGAAAATATGACAGCGTCCTTCCTCTCCAGGTGCAACAGATGTTTCTCCCTGATCCTACTAGATGCTCCTGGCCGCAGCTTCCTACAACAGCGTGCTGCTGATCTCTGCATGGAGGATACAGGATGCATTCAGAAAGACCCTCAAAAGCAGGTCATGTGCTGTGTCAGTACAGAGGATGGAACCAGAGTAGATGGAAGACTAAGGAAAATGGTTATCTTAGGTAGAAATTTAAATATGTTTGAGACCAGTAAATAATTAAGTAGATTATTTTTGTTTAAAAAAATAGTTTAATAATACATTTTGAACTATTATTACAACTATTTGTGGTGCTTCTTCTTAGACATCAAGCTTTCGGAAACTCTGAGCAATACTTAATAGAAATGGTATATGATATACAATAATTTCAATGCAATATGATAGAATCATAGAATGGTTTGGGTTGGAAGGGACCTTCAAAAATCACCTAGTCCAACCCCTCTGACATGGATAAGGACATCTTGCTCTAGATCAGGTTGCTCAATGCTCCATCCAACCTAACCTTGAACACTTCCAATGACGGGGCATCCACAACTTCTCTGGGAAACCTGATCCAGTGTCTCACCACCCTCGTCATAAAAGATTTCTTCCTTAAGTCCAATCTAACTATACCATCCTTCAGTTTAAAACCATTGCCCCTTGTCCTGTCACTACAGGCCTTGATAAAAAGTCTCTCTCAGTCTTTCTTATAAGCCTCCTTCACATACAGAAAGATCACAGTAAGGTTTCCCTGGAGCCTTCTCTTCTCCAGGCCGAACAACACCAACTCTCAGCCTTTCTTCACAGGAGAGGTGTTCCATCCCTCTGATCATGTTTGTGGTGTTCTTCTGGACCCACTCTCACAGGTTCATGTCTTTCTTGTACTGGGACTGCCCAGCTGGAAGCAGTACTCCAGGTGGGGTCTCACCAGAGCAGAGTAGAGAGGAAGGATAAACTCCCTTGGCCTGCTGACCACGCTTCTCTTTATACAGCCCAGGATATGATTGCTTTTTGGGCTGCAAGCACACATTGCGGGCTCAGGGCCAATTTTTCATCCACCAGTACCCCCAAGCCCTTCTCAACAGAGCTGCTCTCAATCCATTCATCCCCTAGTCTGTATTGATATTGGGGCTTGCCCCAACGTAGGTGCAGGACTTTGCGCTCTGCCTTGTTGAACTTCGCAAGCTTTGTATGGGCCCACTCCTCAAGCCTGTAGAGGTCCCTCATCAGCCTTCAAATTTCAGGAAACCATGAGACAAATCTTTGAATACAACAACATTGGTTTAAAATACAAGACTAAATTATAATAACTTTCAAGTCCTTTAATTGTTCTCTGATTCTTATCTTCATGATTTTGTCTGTATCCATGAGGACAAGAAAGTATTTCCTATTTGTTTTTAAATAAAGCTCAGCTTTTAAATAATTTGCATTTCTAGAATGGCTGCAGCTATCAGTAAAAAACTGAATTTAACAATATGATAAAATATAAACATTATCAACATCAAATTAGACATACTGGAGAATGAGCAATGCAAACCATTTTGTTAAGTAGCCCTATGATCCAATAATGGCTGATGGTTGGGAGAGAAAACAAATCTAGGCAGAAGCTCACCATGATCCAGCAATGTGTGCTTGCAGTCCAGAAAGTCAACTGTATCCTGGGCTGCGTCAAAAGAAGCGTGGCCAGCAGGTTGAGGGAGGGGATTCTGTGTCTCTGCCCCACCCTAGTGAGGCCCCACCTGGAGTACTGTGTCCAGCTCTGGGGCCCCCAACATAAGAAGGACATGGAACTGTTGGAGTGAGTCAAGAGGAGGGCCATGAAGATGATCAGAGGGCTGGAGCACCTCTCCTATGAAGACAGGCTGAGAGAGTGGGGGTTGTTCAGCCTGGAGAAGAGAAGGCTCAAGGGAGACCTTATTGAGGCCTTTCAGTATCTGAAAGAGGGCCTACAGGAAAGATGGGGAGGGACTCTTTATCAGGGAGTATAGTGATAGGACGAGCGGGTAACAGTTTCAAACTGGAAGAAGGTAGATTTAGATTAGATATAAGGAAGAAATTTTTCACTATGAGGTTGGTGAGGCACCGGGATAGGTTGCCCAGAGAAGTTGTGGATGCCCCATCCCTGGAAGTGTTCAAGGCCAGGTTGGATGGGGCTTTGAGCAACCAGGTCTAGTGGGAGGTGTCCCCGCCCACGTCAGGGTGGTCGGACTAGATGATCTTTAAAGTCCCTTACAACACAAACCATTCTATGAATCTATGAAAATCATCCGGAAACTGCAAAACAACAAAGGTTTCAATTTCCCGGTCACTTGCATACCCAACTAAGTCAGTTCATTTCAGGTAGCTTCAGTGAACTTAATGGAACTGTTAGTGGAAGACAGAGCTGTCTGTGAGACTGGGGCCATAGAAGGCAATTCTATTTTCTCTAATAGGCAAAGGGAGAACAATTTTATTACACAAGCAGGAACTGGTTCAGAAAATAAGTGGGGCAGACTTATCAACATGTTATAAAGCATGTTGCAGGACTGATTTTATTTCCCTCTTTGCTTTTGGTAAATATTCTGTAGATATTGCTTAAGTTTTTCGAAGGCCAAACTCAGAATTTTCAGTCATAATAATTGCTGCAGAAAGGCATAAGGAGATTCAGTTCAAAGAGCATACAGTCCTATAAAATGGAGAATGAAACAGAAGGAAAAAATTACCAACATATGGGCTCATATAAAATTGCCACAGCCTGCACTTAATAGAATGAAAACAGTAAGTGACTAAATGAGTATGATTGAACAAAATATTTCTACTGGAATAAATATTTATTAACAATATTCAAAAAGTTCGGAATTGATGTAGAAATGGTTTGTTGTAGGATAAGCTGTAGGAACATACGATTCATTTACAGTAAATACTTTTTTCAGAAAATTTATGAAGGAAAGCATTAGAAGAGCCCTTATAAACAGTTTCCTTACTGGTCAATAAATAAAGTTGAGTTAATTCTACCATTATCTCTTGGTTTCATTTTCCAGAGGGAAAACTGAATGCATCTCACTTAACTCATTCATTCTGAATGATGAACATCAAAACCCAAGGCTTTAGTCATTCTGTGCTTTCAAGGCAGAGGAGGTAGAAAACCATGCCATGAGTACCTAGTGCCATCTTTTGCTGAATATTCTGCTTCCTAGAAGGATTAGCAGTGCTAACCTCCAACAAACATTGAATTTTTGCCAGAGGAGTAAACCGTTTTTCTAAATTAAGGGTCACAGAAAGAGTGGGTGTCATAGCTGTACCTTCTTAGTGCTGTCCTGGTGAAAACGCATTCCTGTGTGGAAGGCGTAGCAAACTGCCTGGGAAGTCCCTGGGTCTGCTCCTCCTGGGTCCAAAGCCTGGAAAATGAAAAAGCTGTATCTGCTGTTTTATAATGGAGATGAAGTTGTGCAGTGTACATAACTGTTTGCCAGTGCTGGAATGCAGCATGAAGACATACTGCTGCTTGAGTACTCTGCAATTTACTGCTATGAATGTTTTTTTTGTGGGAGATCAGAAGGAGTGCTTCTCTCTAGGTTAATCACCAAGCATGCACAGGTGTCCAAGATGAGCACCCTTGAGGTGTTACTCCTTGACATAATTGTGATGGTGTTTGTATACCTGCTCAGCAAAATTATAATTTGTCTGCAGATCCAGACACGCCTTTGAAACAATTCCTGTAGGACAGACGGGCACAATCCTTAGGCCCAAATTCCAAAACCAGAAGATGCACCAGAGGCAAAACTGAATTTCTGAAATTTTTTTAAAATAAAGCTCCCCTAAAGCTACAAATCACTTGAGAAAATCTTGACTCCCATCTTTTTTCCTGGGAATCCCAGGAAGCAGTATCCTGGGCTTTGACACACTTAAGCTATGTCTAATGGTCCCTAACTTCCAGGGTCTCTCTCGGCCTTTCCAGCTGTTCTCTGATTATTCTCAATGCTTGACTGCTGCTCTCAACTACTCACCCTCATCCTTTGTGACAGACCTTCTATCTTTGATGCTGTGATTTTCTGCCATGTCTTTTTTCACCTTTGTGCCTTTCTCACCACTCTCAGTCTCAAGGACTAAACTTCTCTCTCAGATTGTATCAGCAGGGATTTAAGGTTTGGCTTCAAAGAAAATTATGCTCAGATGAAGCTGATACATCACTTAACAGAGTCTTAACACAGACTAAAGCCTACATATGCGTAAAAAGACTTTCCCCCACACCACCAAATGATGCTTTTAGTAAGCACTGAAATGGGTAAGATTAATATGTAACATAAGTAAAGCAGCAGAAATTATACGCTTTTGTTTCAAAGTGCCACACAGCAATGGCAAACTAATTCTTAATGTATTGTCCAAAAAATCTCAAAATCTCCTAGAAGGCCTATCTTCCATTGGTTGCAAAATTTTTTTATGTTTCGCTCTTTTGCAAACTTCTGCAAGCCAGGAGAGGAATCAATATCTCCCTCTCTTTACCCAGTCCTTCCAAATTCCCTACATTGTCATGATCAGGTTGTTTCCTCAGCTGCAGCCTTCAAATATTGATGAGCAAAGGCTGCCCCACAAAACGATTATTACTGTGCAACAAACTAGGCCTAGGGTTACCTTAAAAATACCATAGGGGATTGGGTTTATTTTTTCAAGAAAACACAAGTAATTGTAGCATTGTTTACTGTGCAAGGTGCCATGTCCAATCAGTGTCAAAGGGAATTTTAGGGCTGCTACAGGAAAGGAGGATTGCTTACACTTGTGTATCCTTATAGCTGCTAGCTACAAGTTCAGTTCATTTCCCTTGTAAGTAACTACCGTACCTGTGCATGAAATTTCTTCATAAAAGAGGCAGACATATTTTTTTTGTCTTGACCTACTTTAGCTCTTAGGAAAATGAGTAACTTCTCTAAACACCCCTATTCCCTGTCTCCTGACAAATTGTTCTTGCATCTTCTAAACTTCATCCAAACTTTTTTTTTCTGTGCCTCGGATGACTGCTAAAGTTTGTGTTTGTGAGATCAAATAAAGTCCTCCATAGCTGCACAGTATTTCTTTCTTTTTTTTTTTTTTTCTACTTGGAATGTGTTTGTAATACTGTATTACATACTTACAATTGACAGTTGTATTGTACACAGAAACATAAAAGGTAACAGTGGCTTCCTTTTAGCCATTTTTTAGATTTAATTACTTCTTCTCAAAAAACAACACTTTTGAGAGGTATTTTTAGGTTTTGAACGTGACAGCACAGTGCTGTGGATTTCATCCCTGCATCCAAAATCTCCTGTGGCTGCCACTGGAATTCTTAATGTATCGTGTTAGCCAATGTCAGCAGTAGTAAAGAAAGGACAACACAGAGTCAAAATTTAATTTAAATTCTGCATTCACTAGAGATTCAAGCTCTGCCAGACATCTGGGGAAAATATACTATCCCTGTGCATGGTGTGCAGGCAACAGGTTCTCCTCGTCCTGGCACCTTGGACCTTCTGTAGCGTACAAGCTGTTACCATCAGGCATGTACTCTTTCAAGCAATGCACATGGAGTTTTTTATCCCTTATTGTTTGCTTGATTCCTTTTTAAGCTTCATTTATCCACTGATACATAACTAGACTTCAATTACAGAGCACGTTAATTAGAGTGCAGTTGCCTTTCAGTAGGTGTTGTAGGATCAGTAGGTTCTCTATGGTCAAAAGCTACACTTGTTTTAGCTCAGATGCTCCCCTGTATAGTAGATATTGCTCCTTTAAATTAAAATGGTCTAGTTAATGTATGGCTATAGGTTGTTTTTTTCTATAAGAAAATTAGGTCACAAGATTACACAAGGAACGCAGATTAAAACACAAATGTTATCCCAAGTACTTCAAGAAAAAATACCATTAACATAATGGTATAGTAACAGTCTATTTTTAAAATGGAAATGAACTATAATTGCTAAAAGAGTAGATAAGATGTTCAGTGCAAAAACGTAGCAGAATTTCTGATCCAGAATAATTTAGTTCACTTTATCTCACTACCTTGGGCCCTATTAAATAACATCATACCTTGTTCAAATTGGCCATTTTAGGATAGTTATGTATTGGGAGAACTCTTGACAAAAGCAAAGACTATGTAAATAACAGTAATAATCCTGACTTCAGCTGAGATAGAGTTAGTTTTCTTCCTAGTAGCCACTGTGTTTTTGATTTAGTATGAGAATAATGTTGATAACACAATGTTTTAGTTGTTGCTGAGCAATGCTTATATTAAGTCAAGGACTTTCTCAGCTTCCAATAGAAACTGAGAGGGAGCATACACAGGACAAGGTGGCCAAAGGAAGATTCCATACCTTAGCTGTCATGCTCAGTATAGGGATTGGCCGGGGGGCAGGAATTCGCAATCGCTGCTCAGGATGGGCTAGGCAATGGATCATCAGGTGGTGAGAAATTATATTTCATCAGTCTTCAATCATCAGATGGTGAGCAATTGTATTGCCTCACTCATTTCATATATTTTTTTATCATTATTGTTACTATTATTTTCTCTTCCATTACTTTTCTATTAACCTGTCTTTATCTCAACCCATGAGGTTTCCTTTTTTTTTGGTTCTCCCGTATCCTGCTGGGGATGGGGGGGAGTGAGTGAATGGCTGCGAGGCCCTGGTTGCCGGTTACAGTTAAACCACGGCAAACAGCCACTGCTAAGTCCTCAGGAAAGTCCACAAAACTGATGAAGACATGATTTTTTCCCGAGCTCCTGTTTCTGTCTTTACTGCTCACAAAACAGATTTAGTCTCCTTTACATTCATTGTTTCCTTTCTCAGTTTCTACCTGACATTTGTCTCAGAAGATCATCTTGAATGAGCTACCCTCAAAATTCATTCTTGCTTTTTCTGTCCTATGTTAACTTCAGTCTGTCCACAAACACAAGTACAGTTCTGGACCTTAGATATATTCAACTTCCTTTGTTAATTTGATTCTGTCTTCTTGTGTGTACTGAAAATAATTTATTTCCTTCAGATTTTCCTCTATGATATTCTTCCTCAGTTATTTGGCTATGCTGTAAAGCTTGAATGTAATTACGATCCAGTCTACTTTATAATCTGTATTTATGCAAATATTCCACTCATTGTATTAAACATGCAAACTTGACATAGTAAAAAAAAAAATACAAAGAAAAGTCCAGTTTATGACCTTTACTTGAATTATAAATAAACATTAAGTGTCTTTGATAGCATTTTTTTTCATTTAAATGGCACAATAGAATCTCAGGTAAGAAGTAAGCAAGGTATAAACAAAGAAGAAAGCAGTATAGCTCTTAATTCTGGTAGGTAAGGGAAAGGAAAACAAAATATTTGCCAGTTTCTTCAGATAACTGTGAATTTTTACCCCATTCTGGAATAAGACAGGAGACTGAGTGTAGACAGAGTACATTCCTACATCCATGGGCTTGAGCAAAGCATCACAGGGTTTGTGTACAGCTTTGATAAGAAATTAAATATAACAATGTAATTGGAATTCAAACAGGAAACAGGTAAATTTTCAATCCGCTGTTTTGCACGCTTCTCTTACCATGAGCTTATATCCTCAGACATTGCCCTTGCTGCCTCCCTGCCTTGCAATAGCCTACAAGTGACCCATCCCCCATGGAGGTGAAGACCCCCCTATGGGGAATTATCTACAGAAATCCAGTTACGAGACACTGCTTTCATTTTCTCCTGTAAATAAAAAAGAAAAAAAGAGTTCTTCAGAAAGGCTTAAACACATATACCAAATGATTTCAAAATGAAGAATAAGTACTATCATTGATTATGATTTGTAAAAGTTGCATATGTGATAAAGATTGTGATGTTAGCACAATAACCTAGGGGTACCAACATAGCTTACACCATTATCAAAGCTCAGTTCTTCAGATGTAAGAGCTTACTGGGGAGTTTAAAGTAATCAAAACAGCACATACACGTGTGCCCACACAATCAGAAACATGCACACACAAGCATATAGCCATTCCTTTCACTTTCCTGTCTATTCCTGTTTTCTGGGGAAACACTGACATATTTTGTCATGGAAAGAGGAAAACAATACTTTTGCAGACTGACATGAGCCTTAAGTGACTTATCAACTGAAAGCAAGACAAATGTGGGTTTAGCTGTTGGCTGAGTAAGAAGGAAACAAGGAGGCTGTGGCCTGCCAAATACAAGGCACGTGTACGACTAGGAAAAGAGAGCCAAGTGTGGTTGACCTACTTATATCTGATGCGCTTTAATACTGTCTTATACCCAGTTCTTGAAAGCATAAGATGTTTTCAGGGCCCTGAGTGCCTTCCCTGCAGCCCTCAGGGTTCGGCTGCTTGGGCTTGGGGCCAACTTTGAAGACGCTCTTCTCTGGCAGTGAGAAGCCCCAGGGGTGACCTGCCCCCTGCACCTGGAAGCTTCTTTTAAGCTCAGGCTCTTGTCCTTGATCCCTGCCTGAACAATGCTGCAGGTATGCTTGTGCCCAGTCCTGTGCCTCCCCGACTCCAACCCAGAGCCTAACTTGCAGATGTAACTTTGTGACTTTTTAGCTTGACCTCGGACCTGCCTCATCACTACGGACCTGTCTGACCTGCTGGACTCTTGGCTGAACCCAGTGACCACTGCCAGAGCTGCTCATCTGTGTCTGTCCTGTGTGGCCCCTGCACCGCCACCACTGCCTTCCTCCAGGTCACCTGCAAGGGTGCTGGCTGCTCTTGCTGCTTCCTGGCAGCTGTAATAGCCGGAGCAGCGTAAGCATCTGATTATCAAGTGCAACCACTTATAGAGCATAAATGTCCTATAAATGCCAGGTGGAAGGTTAATAATAAATAAGCACACACAAAAAATAACCCTGTCTAATATAAAGAGAGCACTAGATGACATGAACTCCTCTGTGCCTACTCCGTAATGAGTGGCTACCTAGTCAGTAGGACGGGGGTTGGTTTGGATCGGGTTGATCTGATTTTGCTTCATTTTCTACTTGTCATTCTGCCTTAATAAAGGAGCCTGAGTGATGAAGCCAACATGGAAGTGATCTGGTAAGCGGATGCTTTGGGGTCCCTGAAAGAGATGGGAGGACCCCAGAGCCATTGGCCGTTGCCTGTTATATGAACAGCTGTGCTCTGGAGCAGTCGGCAAACAGAGAGGTCCCTGCAAGATGCTGAAGGGAGAAGCAGCAGCTTTCATATTGGAAAGGCCATATGTTTCTATGCATGGCACATTCTGCATCATGCACTTATATCACATCTCGAAAAAATTCTGAGATTCTGGCAGCCCCAACATTTGCAGTATTGAAGAGCTTGTGAGTAGAGATTTTATATGAAAACAGAAAAAGAAAAATCTCTTTTTTGAGGAAAAAAAAAAAGTGTGTAAGTCTAGAACACCCAGTGGCTGAATTGTCTCATTATGGTTGTGTCCTTGATCCAGCTGTATAAAACTATTTAGTTCTCAGGGAATTCCCTGCAGTTCTCTGCAAGCTCAAAGACTTTCAACTCGCAGGTCTTCTGCCAGCATACTGACCTGAGTTGTCTAGCCTGAATCTGAGCATTAGTCTTCATTTAGCTGATATCACTGGCTGTGATCTCTGCTGCTGCACAGCCACAGTGAGGAGTTCAGTGAGAGTGACAATCAGTTCTGTGTTCAGCCTAAAAAGGAGAAAATATGAAAGAATTATCATAATGGGAAAAGAGTAGAGAAATCTAGGTAGGTGAAGCCTACAAAGGAAGGCTTTCTTGTTTCTATATTCTATTCAGGGCTATTGTTTGGGAGAGAGGAGGATTTTTTTCTGCCTTTGGACAATGTTACAATGCTGACTTATTAAAAAGAAAATTTAATCATTCTCATGGTCGTGATTCTGCCTAGCAGGCTGACAGGTTGAGCACACATATATAATGCAGTCTCTGAAAAACAATCCTACTGATGTCAGATCACATGAATGAGTCATGAGTATTTATTAGTGTGTCTGAATATTTATAGTAGAAAAACAAGGTTTGTTTTATATGGTACCGTGCTCTGTGTCAAATAAACTTATGAAACTATTAGACAGTCCAATACTATCATTGCTGTAGATACCCAATTTTACACACCATGTACACATTATACATTAAAAATAGCATTCTATTGTCTTGCTTTAGATACAACTTCTACTGTAGCCTGTAATGGATCTGTAGGAATTCTGAATGTCACTTCCTTTACTCCAGCAGTAATCATAAATTACCTCATGTCAAGTATGCTGAGAGTCCTCTATGGGTTTCACTTCATTATTTGGCTGTGTATATACCTGCAGCACAAGCAGTGTTCAGTTACCTGGGGTCATTTTCATTCATAGGTATTCTGTAGACCTGTCATTTATAAATACCTAGGGTCCTTGTACACTCAAGCATAAACTGTTCATTATAGCTCAAATCATTTCACACTTATTAAAGTCAATAAAATACTGTATAAAAGATATTGCCTAAGAAACATGTACACCACTAAAATACTTAAACTTATTTATAACCTCTTTTTAAACATTCAAATAAGCACTCAGTGTCTGAATTAAATATATCTCTTGTGAAGTCTTCAGAGATTTTTAAATGTTTTTATACAAAAACAAGAGAATTCTTAGTTCAAATTTATTTATGCAGAAGTTCTCTAGGCTTTCCTTTGAGATTTAAAATCATAATCTACTAAATTATGTTCAGAAAGTTCCATTCAAAGAGAAAAGTAAAGAAATCAGCTGTAACAACAAAAAATTCCATAAGACCTTGCCATTTTTCCAATGCTAAAAGAAAAAAAAATTCTGAAAATTAAATATGCTGAGGGAAATAATTTAACAGAATTAGGGGAGATATGTTCAGCTCTTGCTTAGATCATTGATTTATTTGTAAACACTATCCAAAACTCCCACATTTTATATCATTATTCCAGCTATTATTATTTGCCTTAAAAATAAGAAGAGAACCTGCATCTTAAAGCAAAATAACATTTAAGTAGAAAAATGTGTGAACAGCTTTATTTATTAAGCTTTAGACATACTGTCTCCAAGGTATCTTAAAACACATGCTTTTGCAGACTTTCTACAGATTATTTAAAAAAAAACCAATCCCCATACTTTTACACTATATTCATATCTTCCTTTGGCTTAAGATAAACATTTCATATTCCTCAGGTTTTATCCATGACCAACTGCTGATAACAGCCTGTTCAACCTCCCCATAGATTTATCCTTAACATTTTTCTTACATAAAGAATTATCTGGCACATAAAAATTCACGGTTTCTGTTTTGGTCTTAGTTTATTCTTTTTGTTTTATAGGAAATAACCATGGTAAAGAGGCATGGTCACTTATGACTGCAAAGGTCTACCTGGTAAATAATAATTTAGTTGTTATAAGGACCAGTTTAGGACATCCCATTCCTTCCACAGTAACAGAATTTTCTTATCTTGCTAACAACTGCTTTGCTACTACTATAAACAAGATACGTATCTTCTTCAAATATCAGCCTTAATGCTGCCTCAACACATATGTCCAAACCCTGTGTTTGGATGGGAAATGATAAATTGAACTCTAGATTTCTAAACATAAATTTTAGCATAATTCTGTTATATCTGTAAAAGCCTTGTCACAGCCCATTGCGGTTTATTTTATTTTCTTGGTTCTGGGGTTTTGGGGGTTTTTGCGTTGGTTTTTTTTTTTATTATTTAATGTGTCTGTCAGAAAAGACAAAATGTGGGTGTAAAATGGAACACATTTTCTGGATTATCTTATGAATCATAAAGAAGACCTTATATATTAACTTTTTCTGTGGGGGTGGTCAGTCACAGACAGCCTTAATTCTTCTTGATCATGGCCTACCACAGCTCACATACTGATTTTTCTTTCAGTCCAAGTGATATTTTTCTACATGTTGTTTGCCATTGGCTATACAGAATTAACATACAGATGCTCAATATTTTTTTGCAGGGCTTTATGTAATGTGATAATAACAACAAGAGAGGTTGTTGCAAAACCTTAAACACCTACTGCAAAAATACACAATAATATAGCCTCTTCTAGGTTCCTAGAAATCCAGAAGAATTATTGGTAAAGGCCATAAGTTGAGAGGAATGAAAAATTCTGTTTAAAGATAACTTATGAGAAAAAAAAATCTGTACACCAAAGAGACTGTCTACTATCTGTCTAGCAGCAGCTGCTAAACGGTGAAAAATTTGTTTTTGTTCCTAGCCAAGATATCAGATGTGTTTGTCTGACAAAATGTGAATGTTCCACTTTCAGGCTTGGTCTCCCTCTCTGATGTGAATTAAAATGAAATATTGTTGCTGTTCATTGAAATGTCCCAAGGCATCTCTTAACTCTGTGTATTATAATTTGAATAATCTTGCCATGGTTTTTTTATTTTTGCTCTATTATTTTTCCTCTGTCTGCATCTCCTTTGATGTTATGTATCTCATTCTGTCCACGCTTTAACTGTAAAAGCAGCTGTCATCATTAGCTTAAGAGTGTGGGTCAAAATAAAGTAAAACTTGTAATGATTAAATTAATACTGTGGATAATATCTGTGATTTGAACAATAAAAGCTGAGCATAAAGAATGACTAATCTATTTTCCTCTATCATAGTCTACTATGAAACAATAAAATTTTACATATGGTATATGTGCAGGGCAGAAATTATTTAATTCTCTTCTGTTGACACAAGGTTGTTTGTTATTGTTGAACACAGAGAGGAAAGGAGTATGTTTAAATACCTGTGAAGCCTCACACATACACACACATACACATGCATTCCAAAAAGCAAATGTACCCATCTCCAGCCACAGCCTTCTCTTCACTCTTAGTCACTGAGTTTGCTCGTAGGACCGTTTTGGTCCTTCTTTTTTCTCCATCCTACTCAAGACCATGAATTGTTTTCCTCAAGAAAGAACTTTACTGTCCAATTCACAGTGTAACAACCTTTTTTACCATCACTGGTAAAGGAAAGATCTCAGCTGTTGCAAGAACAGGGACTGAACCTGCTTTCAGATACTTCTCTGAAGAGAAGTAAGCAGCAAGATCTTCTGAGTGAGTCTTACAGGGATGTCTCAGTAAATATTGGAGTGTCCCAAAAGGAAATTAAATAGGAAAATGTATTAATTCTGCTTAGCTACCTCTCAAAGACAGTGTTTTCGTGGTTTGTCCAACTTCTCCTTTGATTGTAAGCTACAATTAATAAACAGTTCCTGTGTATCATGTTGTTCATCCTACATGATTACACCTGTACAGAAAGAAGATTCAGGGATTTTGTAACATCATATCAAAAGCAGTTGGTGATTTCCAATTTATCAAAAAAAAAATTTTTTTTTTAATTAATTAAAGTTGTTTGAAAGTAAAGTTCCGGTTGCTTCTGTTCTCTAGTATGCCGGATCTCACTGAGAGTCTGCCTCTGGCTATTCCTTGCTCCTTGACTGGTAGTCATCATTGAACAGTGTTGAGGCCAGAGGGGCAACAGTTACTTATAATGTGGCTCTGAATCAAGTTCAATTTATACAGACTATATTTGAATTATGATGGTCTTCCTGCGTGCATCTCTACTGTTACTTCCAGATTGCATTACTATGCATACATTATCAAACAAAGTAAAAGAGAGTAATATATCAGCTAGAGACTGAAACTGTCAATAATTTTTAATTTTTTTTTAAATTATTTGTAGCTGCATACTTTTTTGGATTTGTTTTCTTTGATATTGTGATTTGCACTGAAAGAAGCTTCCATTAAAATATGCTGCATGTTATAGAGGAACATACACAATGGCTTCTTCTTCTGTAGCTTCTCTGTCACTAGGTAACAATCCGTTAAAATAATGTGGCATAGGTAGAAGTCATTAATATGTAGAGATGTATTTTGTATTTAGGAAGAAGACAAGAAAAAAAGCCACAGCAAAGATATCTGTTAGATGCTGATGGTGGTACTACAGAAAAAAAAGTTCAGAATTTATATAGTGCTAGGCACTAGAATTAAACTTTCCACTTGAAAGTGGCATTGTCTAAAATACCCATAGCAGCAGCTGATTAACAGCTGTTTACCAACTGAACTTCATAAAACATCTCTGTTCTTTACATGGGTATCTAGCCATGATCCACCCTAATAATTTGTTTCTAAGTTTAGTCTACTAGGAATTTATATTACAACTGTGCCTGAAGATGATTTTCAGAAAGAGAACTCTTCATTTCTTCCTCCTACAGTTTCTTATCTGTGCAAAAAGATTCATGTTTTCAGGAAACATTTGCAATATTTCTGTAAACCAATGAAAAGCAAAGCCATTTTTCTTTCAACTGACCACAGTGTCATTAGCTAAAGTTTCAATATCTTTTTTGACAAAAGGAGTGCAATAATTTTTTTTTCATTATTCCCTCTTTTTTCTGCTAAATATATGACCATTATCACATATTCTTGTTAATATTTTCCTCAAAAGTGCACAAGTCCTCATATAAAGTAACCTGCACATACACATGTATTTTCCTTCTTTGGTGCTTGAAACTGGGTTAAATCATATTAAAACTGGTGAGAGTAATGACTGCCCATCACTGAGGCTAAAAGCAGGGGGCAAAGCTTATGGAAATGGTGGTTATCTTCAAAATGTTGAATGCTGTTTGCTGGAGCTCTTCCTGTTTGTAAAAATAAAGACAAAAGCACAAAGGACACACGTGGATAGAAATGCTGGATACAAACGTATGCGGACTTGAATAGTATCCTGAGAAAAGACCTTTGGGATAAGTGCTGGCTAGAACATGACTTGGAATCTGAGAAAAGAAATGGTCTCCAGCTGTTTGATTCTTCTTATGTAGAAAAAAACCAGGATTTTGTATGTGTTTTTTGTAAATATAAAAGACATCAAAGACCTACCTATTTTTAGCCATTTGTTCCCAAAACAAGAGCAATGAGCAGAACCAAACACAGGTGACCCACCTGGATGTGCACATAAGAACTCTTGAGGATAAATGCCATGCATTCTTGTTCATTTTTTTGTTGATTTGTGGTTGTTGTTTTTTTTTTTAATCTGTATTACTTTAAACCGTATTTAGTAGCTAATCACATCTACCAAAGACAAATTTAAGTACTGATTAAATGCAGTTGTACAGAAAATACTGTGATTATAATTGCCTATGTCATCACGATCACTTCAGAAGTAAAGTCTAAGGGAACTGCAAGTGAGAGGGCTCTATCAATTTTCAGTGGATTGTCAACGTGAAGACTTATGGCTTGTCCAAGACCAAAACAGTAAACAAGGATCAAAGCTACAATCAAAATTCAGGAACTCTTTTTATTTTTATACTTGAGCAGGAAACTATAAAAGAATGGAGATAAAATTAATGATTACAAATTTAACTAGGGTCTTATATTTATAATGCACTGAATCTGTAATAAGTGGAATTAGACTCTATGTTCCGGATTGTAAAGCTTCACATGGCAATGGCAAAATCTTATTTCTAATTATGTAAACAGGTTTACAGCTTTGTATGATACAGAAATAATTTTAGAAAGTCTATCTCATATATGTTTGATTATTCTAGATATCCAGTATCTATTGGACTGATTTGAGCTGCAAGTCTGACACTTTTAAATTGTTTACAATTGACACAGAAATTATGGATGCCTCTCAGATGCCTTGTTGTTGCTCTTTAGGTGGCCTGATTTCATAGACCTTTTTTGCTACCTCAGAAAAAACAGGGAATGATAGGGATTTTGAAGCAAATGCTCAGAAGTTAATAGAATATTTTAGACCAGAGAAAAAATACTTCCTGTTAGAAACATATGTTGAGGTTAGATAGCTGAACAACAGGACAAGACTACTGATTTCTTTGGGTATGCATTTCATCCCCGTGCTATTTAAGAGGACCATGGTGCATCACAGATTTACACCAAAAAAAACCCCTGGAGTTTACTGTAATTAATCTTTCTGGAACAACATTTCTGAAATTTTAACCATATTTTGTGAAACATAGGCCAGACCTGATATGAAAGAAAAAAAAGTAATATTTAAGTAGAATTATTTGTCAGTCTATCATCAAACTACTTTCACCCAAAGATTTCTATCATGACTATGATGAGTGGACAAGAAGGGAAACATTAAGAAAATTAAAGGTGCAAGATTGAATTTTGAAAGGCAAAAGTTTAAGTCTGACATATCAGGAATGGGACTAGTTATTGCATATCTTTTTTAAAATGTGCTATCAGAACAGAAAAGTTCAAAGTAGGTGTATTAAGAAATGTTGAATAGCTGATGTATTAAAAATGTGTATGATATAAGAGACAAATATATCATAGTTCATTGAAAAAAACAGAAATGAAAATTGTGAACCTTAAAGAATATTACAGCATGCATTTCAATTTGCCAGTTAACCCCTGTGTCTTTTTCAGGTCTGTAACTGGTACTAACTGTTAGGAAACTCTATAAAGCAAGGTTTAACAGAATAAAGGACTGTGCTTTAATGCCATTTCTTGTTCTCTCTTTCCCTTAGCTCCTTCTCTGCTTCCTCTCTGTCCTTTGTATCAAGCTCAATTTCTTTTTCCCATCATTCAGATCACCCCACCAGGCTACCCTGAGCTGTCTACCTGATGTGTTTCATTGTGTTCTTCTCCTCCTTCTTTTTCCATGAAGCTAGGCTTGACTTCTCCATTTTTTTTACCTTTTTTGAAGTTCACTGTGGTTTTTAGGTCATGGTTCTAGTTTTGTGGTTCACAGTTCCTAAATTCTAGTTCCCCTAGCCAGCATCTTTTCTTGATACAAATACGTCCTAAAAATGGCTTCCTAAATAATTCTTCAGTTAAATGACCATAAAATAATACATTTAACTTTAATGAGATGATCAAGAGGTGTACATATTATAAAGGTGCAATTGTCCTTTCCCTCTGGTTCCAAAAACCCTGAACAGCACTGATTCTTCCTCTGGACAGGAGATTGGCAGCTTCCTATGTGTGATGCTGTTACTATTAGCTTCTTCCTTTGAATCTGTTTAAGTTTCAGCAGTGCAGATGTTCATTCATTTTCTAAGGAAACAAAATTTGGTAAGAAAATGATTCTTTGTTAGAAAATAATAGTTCATTTATTGCCTACTATATTACAGTGAGAGTACCTCAGCCCACATTCAGTTCAAGGTTCAAAGTTTAGTATATCAGATGAGAATAACTCAAAATGGGGAACTCCCTCACCTCCTCAGCTCTATATTTTCAGCTGATTAAATTTCACTTTCCTCAGCTTATAAGTCTGTGCTGCGTCAAGTTATGTACTGGAAGAGCAATTACAATTCCAGATGATGTAGCACAACTGGAGAGTTACATGAGGTTATATGGTAAGAGAGGTTTTAAGACACACAGCAGCTACCTCAAATACTGTGTTCAGTTTCGGGCCCCTCACTACAAGACAGACATTGGGATTCCGCAGCGAGTCCGGAGAAGGACAATGAAGCTGATGAGGGGTCTAGAGCACAAGTCTTATGAGGAGTGCCTGAGAGAACTGGGGTTGTTTAGTCTGGAGAAAAGGAGGCTGAGGGGAGACCTTATCGCTCTCCACAAGTAACTGAAAGGAAGTTCTAGAGAGGTGGGGGTCGGTCTCTTCTCCCAAGTAAGAAGCAACAGAACAAGAGGAAATTGCCTCAAGTTCCTCCAGGGGAGGTTTAGATTGGATATTAGGAAAAATTTCTTCACCGAAAGGGTTATGAAACATTGGAACAGACTGCCCAGGGAAGTGGTTGAATCACCATCCCTGGAGGTATTTAAAAGATGTGTAGATGTGGTGCTTTAGAGACATGGTTTAGTGGTGGTTTTGGCACTGTTAGGTTAATGGTTGGACTTGATGATCTTAAAGGTCCCTTCCAACCTAGACAACTCTATAATTCTATGATTCTTTGAAGTAATATGACTTCTAAGGGGTCTTTTCAGCATAAACCCTTCCCTGAAAAGCACTGCCCCAGCTGTTGTGCAGAGCCCTGATTTCTTGTCCATCCCTTGACCTATGTGCAAGGAGCAGCTGGTTACCAGATTAACAAACTACCAACTAACTCTGCCTGGCATATGAAGTCATGGAAAAGGAGAAAGACCAAGGTAGGTATGATGCTAGAAATGCATGAGGCAATTATGAGAAGGGAGTCAACACTGTGCATCTTACAATCAGTGCATGCAGTTTGACAGGTTTTGCATTCTTGCCAGTATCACAGCTCAGAGCTCATTTCACTGAGCAGCTGCAAAGTTTGGGAAGCTTCCAGCTCACAGGAAATTCTAAATTTTTTTGTTTGTTCATTTTGGGCTGATTCAGAACAAAAGTAAACTTCTTTTTTTTTTAAAAAAAATGACATTTTCTGGAAACTGTAATGCTGTTTTTTAGCCAGCTCTGCTTCACAAACTACTACATGGCAGCATGGTACACAAATTACTGACACTCTGTTTGGCTTGAAAGTGGAATCTAAGTGCTGATGGGTATAAATGTCACTCTGAAGAAACACTGCCCAAATAAAATTAACAAAACATGAACTATCTAGGCTGTCCACTCAGTGTTCATAAATTTTAACGGGTATTTTCTCTTGTTGATTTAAAAAACTATATTGTAGAGTGCCAAAATGGGGTGGGGGGGGGGGGAAGTCTTATCTTTGAAATAATTCTTCTAAACTCTTTTATCAAAGGAAGACAGTAGTCTGCACCTACTAATTTAGCTTTGCTGTAAATTGATTAGATATTTATAAGTAAAATAAAAAATTGTATTTGTCATAGGTTTTTCAGCAATTTTGTCCAGGCCGCACAGAAATCCAGAGCAGAAATGGAAAACTTTCTAGCATATCACCTTAAAATTTTACAGGATTTGCATTGGAAATTTTTTCTGCAATCCCATGCTTGACTGGCTTTATAAGAGTAGAAATGCTCATCAACACTTCTCACGTACAGGGTAAATTCAGTGTATTTCATCATAAATTTAAAACGGTTTAGTTTACCTTTCTTCTGAAAAGTCAGTGGTGCTTGTAAGACCTATGTCATATATTACCGTGAAAAATATTTAAACAAACACGCATTATAGCCCCAAACAACAACCACTACCATAGCACTTGTGTAAGACATTGAAACTGTCAAGAGATTTTGACATGTTCACAAAAGTTGAATGAGCTGGTCATTTTAAACACAGCTCAGATGAGCACAACTGAAGCAACAATTCTAAGAGTATGTCCTACACATGGGAAGGAGAATCACAGAATCACAGAATAGTTGAGGTTGGACAGCGTCTCTGGAAATCATCTAGTCCAACCCTTTTGCTTAAGTAGGGTCAGCTACCACAGGTTGACCCAGACCATGTCCAGTTGGTTTTGAATATCTCCATGGATGGAGATTCTTCAGCCTCCCAGGAAAACCTGTTCCAGTGTTTGGCCACACTCATAGAGAAAAAGTTTTTTCTTATGTTTAACTGGTGTTTTTTGTATTTCAGGTTGTGCCCATTGCCTTTTGTCCTATCACTGGCCATCTGTGAGGAGAGTTTGTCTCAGTCTTCTTTACCCCTCCCACCAGTTATTTATACAGATTGATAAGATTTTTCTGAGCTCTCTTTTCTCTAGGATGAATAGTCCCATCTCTGTCCTCGTATGACAGGTGCTCCAGTCCTTCAATATTTTAGTGGCCTTTTGCTGGGCTCATTCCACTCTCTTGGACTCTCCACTGTTCGTACCTCTCTTGTACTGGAGAGCTCAGAATTGGACATAGCACTCCAGATATTTCTCACCAGTGCTAAGCAGAGGTAAAGGATCACCTCCCTCAACCTGCAGGCAACCTTCTAGTAGGTATCACAGTAACATATGTACCTCAGTTTGGAAACCTGCTATTTCCTTTGTTGTAAAGCTGTTCCTATAGTAGAAGTTTTCAGCACCAACTGCTATATAGTATTTTCATTAACCATAATAAGAATTCAGTGTCGATAAAAAAGTAGGACTAAATACGATGCAACTAAACATGTAGTTGTTGGAGTCTGGTCAAACCTAGGAAACTCATGTTTATAGACCTTCCCAATCCTCCAAACTCTGCCTGCTAATGTTGGCTTTATTTTAACTTTAAAAAATAGGAGTTAGCTTTGAGCTCGTGTGAGTCTAGGAAATTTAAATCAAATGTGGAAGTTAAAGTGTCACCTTTTTCTTCTCATCAAATAAAGCTATTCCTTCAACAGTCCTTAAGGCATAGGAAATCTGCTCAGCAGTTCCTCTGTTTTGACTGGAGAATGACCTCAGACTATTCATATCACTAGAAAAGTAAGCACCAAGTAGCAGTGGGTCACACTAGAGCCATAATACCATGGCCACTACTCACTCTTGACATTGTCCTGGTCCCAGTCTCAAGTCTGCACATGATCTCAGTAATCTCCTGACT
Source organism: Burhinus oedicnemus (assembly GCA_008921705.1). Lineage (NCBI taxonomy): Eukaryota > Metazoa > Chordata > Aves > Charadriiformes > Burhinidae > Burhinus > Burhinus oedicnemus. The sequence continues at coordinate 1,326,998 of VFFE01007237.1, read as the reverse complement.
TGCTGTTACTAAATCCAAATTGCTACATCACCAAGCACACGTTCCGCATGCAAGACAGACGTAACAATAAGCAGAGGTGAGATGTGAGTCATTTTTTAAACTTCCACTCAGTTATCCTATCTTAAACTTGCCCATGTGTTTTAGAAATGCTTATATTATTAGACACAGGTGTACTTAGCTTAGCGTTAAATAGCAGATAAGGGGTGGGATGCTGAATCTGCCTCAGTTGTACTGAACGTGGAGACCATTTTAGCCTGTTGCAAAATCAAGCAGATTTGTTTAAGCTGATGAAGGCTTTTCTTCATCTGCCTTCAAAATATTAGATATTTCCTCTTCTACCCATTAGCTATCAGTGAGCTGCAAAGCCATACATACTCTTTCCTAGTTCAGTGTAGTCTGAGAGATTACTTTTTCCTGTAGATTGGAAATCTGAGGTTTGGACTTGGTTTTTTTTCAAATTATCATTATAAATTATCAGATATAATAGTCAACATCATTAATAGCATCTATAAAGACACATAGACTTAAGAACACATAATTTAGAGACTTAAATTTGCTTATCACAACTCAAGAAAAAGATCTGGATAGTTGTATGAAATCATCACTTTTGTGTTCGGTAGCAGTCAAGGCAGCAAACACAAAATACTAAGATTTTTAGGAGAGAAAAAAAAAGAAGAGAAGAAAACAATAAGCACCACTACACTGTTTTAGCTCTTTCTATAGCAATATCTTGTATGTAGTTCTCTTCTTTCTATCCCAAAAATAAACTCAAGGAGATGCAGAGAATGATTACACAGATGATCAATGTTTTGATTAAATAAATTAGGATGCATTGTTCTATAAAAGAAATGATTGGAAAGTATTTTATGAAAGGTATACGTAACATCATGGACACAACTGAAAAAATTGAATACAGAGTAACTATTTATTCTCCAAGAATAGCTTAGGGATGACAGACATCCAAAAAAAAAATTATTTTAAATGAACAAAAAGAGTGCTTTTATACACAGAACACTCCTGAACAGCAAAACTCATCACCACAAAATATAAAGGAAAAAAATACATATATAATTTTTTTTTAAAAATAATAAGATGTAGCAACAAAAATCAGTTAAGTGCAACAAAAAATCAGTTAAGGTTTACCATTTAATGCATCCAAACACAAGCTCAGAAAACCCCTAATGGGTAATGTGAGAATTATCATTGCTCCTGTACCCATTTCACAAGTTTCAACAGCACAAGGCAGGGTCAGACACAGGATATGCAAAACCAATGTGTCTAATCTTATATTCCTGTGATTATAACCCTCTCTCCAGATGAACCCACCAATGGCCATTGTCATATCAAAACAGTCAAGTGAATTTTTTATGTGATACAGATTGACTATGATTTGTGCAGAACAAAGAAAAAAAAACCACCTTAAAATAGCTCCTCATGCTTCTGTTCAGGTTTCAGACATGTCCTAGTGCAGTTTTTCCACTTCCCCCAAAATGATTTTTCTTAAGTTTAAACAATGTTTGTCAGGCTTTATAGAAACCTTTTTTCTTTTTTTTTTTGTTTCCCTTAATAGATAAAGGTTTAGTAAGGAACATGAACACTTCAAATACTAGCTTACGAACTACATGTGATAGAATATATTTAGTAGCTTCTAGAAATGCCACCTATGAAAATGAGGGGATAAATTTTGTGGCCAGAACAAAAGTAATGAGATGAAAATATTGTGTCACCATTGTTTACCCTTTGCCAAACAGGCGCAGGAGAATGACCGTAAGAAAAAATTCCTTCCCTTTTCTGTCATGGATTACTATTAACGTAAATTGCAGCTTTGTGGACTACTTGAACGTCAAATTCTCAAATCTCTTGTTACCAACGGATTTGTCTTCAACCCTACTTTATTTGGTTTCATTATTATGGTGAACTAAACCTTGATTTCTCAAGCTTGGGCTATTATATTTGTAATGCTAGAAAAACTTAAAATGCAATAAACACATTTTACTTTATCAAAGCACAGAATTTGAGTTTTGGTTATGTAACTGGACACGCAAGTCACACTCAAGAAGTAAAAGTTAAGAAGATACAAACTGAAAATGTATCTGAGATCAAGGGTTTTTTTCTAGCTGACATGCAAAGATCTCTGAGATTTTCCTCAGCTATGGAAGCCAAGAAACCAGCTGAATAGTATTTCACTGCCAAAGCACTGCCTTTCAGAGTGGGATATGTTTGGGATTTAATAGGTAAGAGACAACTGAGTAGTACTTCAGACTTAGCATTAAACTAACTGTGAGCCTAACTAAGCTCACTACTCCAAAAACTACTAGACTAGATTGCCTGAAGAGGCCATGACTCTCCATGAACAAAGCTTTTTAAGAATATATGACAAGAAATATTTATCTATAATTAATCTCATGTTGTGATAAGAGGAGGGGCTGTATAGCAACTTAGAATCCCTTCCAAACCTCTTCTTCTATGAACTATTCTTTATCTGTGTTTTGCTGACGTCCATGAGTAGCCTTTTGTGAGACCCAGACAAAGACAAGGGAAATTGTTCCCCACATTTACAGCTTTTATTGCCAGAAATGCCTAAGAGGTTAGTAAATCCTCTGGAACGTCTAAGAAATTGCTGTGACATAAAAAGTACAGTGGGAAATAATTTCTTGTTTGAAATTTGAAAAGTTCATACCATGATTGCAATACTTTTTTTTTGGTGTCTGTGTGACTTGCCCTAGATGAAAAAGTTAGCCAAATCACACTGATTATGTCCTTTAAACTTGACGCATGAATCACATTGTTGAACATTGTTCTTTGGATGCTCCCTAATTAATTACAGTGTTTTTCTTTCAGAATAACTACAAATTCTACAAAGTGAAACAAAATATGCCATTACAGATCTGAATAATCTACTCTGGATTTAATTTTTTACAGCAAAATGCAGAAATAAGGCCTTTGTTTGTTTGTTTTTTCACTAGTAAAATCACAGAAATTTGGAAAGGTCAGTTTTATTTAATGGATTCTAATTTTGTTACCGATTAAGAAAGGAAATAAACAATTTGGTTTAGTTTAATTGTATTCCCATTGATTCTAGACTACACTCAAATCATTTCAATAAGCTTTTGTGTTGTTTTCTGGAAATCAAATGTTAAAAAGAAAACAACGTATTTTTATAAGACCATAAGAAATAATATACTAGAGAAGAACCACAGTCAACTAATCTAGTTGTCTGTTTATTTATGATAGAAAAAATAGTACTTTAAACCTTAAAAAGCCAAATTAAAAATACTAGTGATTTCTCAATGTGGTGCAAAATTGCTGTTTTTCTAATGTTTTAATGCAAGAAGAGTTGAGCCAGAAATGTATATTATCCCATCCGACAATTTTCAATACTGTTATAAATATTCACTTAAAGAAAAAGACTCTCATTTTGACCGTATTTTAATTGATCTAATGACTCCCAAACACTAATTAGACATCTTGTGAAAAACAAGAAAATAGCAAAAATCCTATTTTATTTTATAAATTTTATATTTACTGCCTTTTATTTCCTTTGAGTGTACTCTTTTGTTCATACTTTACTAGAACAAATATCCAATTTGCCTCTCTGTATTTTTATTATTTTGTGCATCAGCACTGTTATGTCCCAATTTATACATAAAATAGACAACCTCAGATTTTTATGAGTCAGAGAGTAATAACATTAAAATACTACTTGTCGTTATTTTAAAATGCCACAGAAATACTTCTATATACTGGTTGAGGACAACTTACGTATGCTTTAATACAAGGTCACAAATTTTTAAATTTTCTTATCTTAAAGCAGCTTTCCATTACCATATGTTGTTACAACTCAGAATGCAGTAAATTGGGTAAAGAGTCAGAAAAAAACCCTTCAGCTCTAAAACTGAGTATTTAACACAATGAACCTAATTGGTGGAAGTTAACTGAAGCAGTATTCCTATCTTAGGTTGTTAGCAGGGTATTCTCATTTAGAATTTTTCTGGTATTTCATTTGCTAGTATTTCAAATTCTGGGTGAACAAGCATTTGCACTAGATGTGATTTTACCTAGTGGGGAAATCAACCCCACTTCTATTTAAAATAGACAGATTTGTGCTATTGTATGTTTCTCTTAAAAAAAAAAATAGTCCCAGAAACACTGATAAAACCCCTCAAGCATTTGCATTTGAAGTGTACTACAATAAAGCGCCCAAGTTCTCTTTCTTCATTTGTCAAATAAAAGCATATTTTAGTTCTTTTATTGTGCTTGCAGTAAAACAATAATTGATGAACACCAAAAGGGCTTTCTGGGGCATATTACACATTTGACAAACTCTAAGTAAGCAGAAGAAGAAACCACAAAGTATATTGATTTTCTATGAAAGAGCAAGACTGATATTTCTTCATTTGAAGGTTTTGCTTTTCCACTGAATACCGCAGAGGAAATCCAGCATATAAAGTAAGAACATAAGAAAACAGTATATCATGGAAAAAAATGAATTATTTCAGAACTAAACCACTTCACATGCCATCCTACTGCCCATAATGGAAAGAAACCCATTATGTATTTCAAAAAAGACATTTAATACAGACAAATAAAGCCATTTCAGATGTGTAAAAATATTAATCCATTCTTCTCTGCTGCATACCCTTTCTCTGCTTGTGTTTGGGTTGACAACCAAGAAGATGCTCCTGAAGTGTCCGGAAGTATTTGTTTTCCTTTAATGAAGCAAACATCAGAATCTGCCAGAACATCCGTATTGAATGAAAACTTTAACACCTCTAGTGTGTATCTCAGAGATGTACTTTTTCCTGGTAAAGGTTTCACAGGTAAGGTGGAATGTCAGTGGAAAGAGAGAAATAGCAGGACTCTCATATCTGATGGCTAGGGTACAAACATATGGAAGGCTGAAGATCAAGTTCTTATCCTGCTCAATTCAAAACAATTCAAAATCCCTCAGACACAAGGGGACAAGAGCACTCACGCCACGCTGAAAGCCCTGGACTTGTCCTGAACATCAAAATAATATTGTGCATCACAAAGACTTCTGTTTTCCTTCCAGTGGAGAACAAAAGCAAATTTCAGAATCTCAGAAGTCGCCACACAACAGAATAGTCACCCTGCCATCAGCTGCACAGGGAACAGATTTTCAAAGTCAAAAAGTGGGGCATCTTATGCCATCTCCTTTTATAGTGATGAAATATCCACGTGCTTGGTCTTCTGGCTCTTGGAGTTATTTGACAAAATCTCCTTCAGAGCAGCAAAGGCATCAAAGAAACTCTTAGCTCTACTATTTTCCCAACTTTTTTTCTATGTCCCTGTTTTATATGGGTTTCTTAGTCACAGGGAAGAAGAAAATAGAGGGCATGGAGACCACTGTGTCTCTCTCTAGTCTTGTTCTTCCTTTTCCTTGCTGAATGGCTAAATCAGGAATTCTGCAGGGATTAGACTGAGCTGCATCACCATACTCAAATGCTGAGGGTTCCTGCCAGGTATCAAAAGTGTTGAACATAAGCTGGTGCAAAACTTAGACTTGCTACATGAGGAGTTGTTGCTGTAGCAGTACAATAACATCATGGACAATCGTCACAGCTAATTTTTAGGAAAAATAAAATGATGGAAAGAAATGGAAATCTGGGGCAATTTAGATAGCCTTTACCTATCATGATCTCATGTAAAAAATGAAGTGACTGTAATAAAAGTAGGACATAGAGTTTCTATGCCTATAAATAAAGTTTCATATTTTCATTACTATTTATCATCAGAATGGCCTTTAAGCTACAGATACAAGCTTTCTTGAAATATAGAGCCCTGGCCTGTAAGTGTATAAAAGGTTTTCTTTAGTATGAGATCAAACAAGCAAAATAAGTTGATTGGACTATGGTGAAGAGTCACTTCTAGGTAGTCAAAGACAATCACACTAATTCTTTTGTACCTGGCAAAACAATGCATTATTTAAGACAAATCCGAATGGTATCCATAGCACACCGATTTGGTATCCACTCTAGTGTTCTAAATGAGGAGAGTGCTTCTGAAGTGAATCTCCAAATATTCCCCACTTACTGGGGTCGAAGACCATATCACTCTGTAGTCTTAAAACACAGACTGGATTCTGTTCAGAATAAACTAACCGACATACTCCAGCAGTACACGTCTAGCCACTGAGGGGAAATCAGTCCATGTGTACAGACTAGAGCTAGTATAAGCACGACTGCTGGAACATATGTATACCGGGGGTGTCGGGTACCCAGTCCCAAATAATTCACTCAGCAAATCAACTTCCTCTGCACAGCCCAGCTTACTACTGCAGATATAGCCAGAGGCATTATTTTCTTATTTTCATGTCCACCTTAATGCAGCATCCTTTCTGCAGCTTAAACCTCCATTGATGACAAGTCTGTTATGGCAATATTCCCTTATAAAAGCATCCAAAGTATTTCTGTACTATAGCACAAGTAACATTATGAAACCCAAGGGTTTGGGAAACCAGTTTGCAAGCTAAACCTTGTCGTCTGTCTGTTAATCTGTCATGACTCCTGTGGAACAGCATTTGGTGTATCATTTTGACTTATCACTTTTTTCATAAAACTAAAAACCTTTTTATAAACCTTATTATAGTGGAATTCCTGCATTATTTAAATTTTAATACATGGAAAAAAAGCTACAATCTGTAAAAGTTTTAGGGTGTACATTTACCTGAAACTAGGAAAAAATGAATATAAAAATTAACATTAAAATGTCATGCACTAACTTGTTTTCAGAACTGGAGAACATACTGCAGTTCATGCTAGTGTAATGTTTACAGACTTTTCTGTAAAACTCAGTAGCATCTGCCAAGTGCTTATAAGGATTTTCAAATCTACACTCGGCAATATAAATGAAATATCACCAATTTTAACTTTAATAGCAATTTTTTCACATAGGTTCTATATATAACACTATCATGTATATGTACAGTTTCATGTACATATAGAACATTATTGGTCAAAATACTAAGTTATTTTTATGCAAAGCATTTTGAAAAAGCCCATAATGTAAGTTACAGAAGTAATTACAAAGCAATACTGTATTTATTCCACCTCAGTGATTATATAATTTGAGATAAAATATGTTTAACAAAATTATGAATATTTTTCTTCTTTTTCTATGTAAGTACTAAAGGTTAACTACATTTTAAAATAGCATTTCATATCTCAGACTTCTCTTGGACAGTTTTGAATCTGAATTTAATTTTACTTAAAATTTAACAAGCTACATAGGTAGAAGGCAACTTCATGACCTTTCACTGTTATAACAGCTAGCTTCAGTACTTCATTTTCATCATCGTTTATTAATATTACACTGTTTTAACCTACAAGCACATCTTACTTCTCATGCCATATTCACACAAGTGAGATAAGGTGCTTTGCATCACCACCCCTGGAAGTATTTAAAGCAAGTGTAGATGTGGCACTTAGGGACATGGTTTAGTGGTGGCCTTGGCAGTGTTAGGTTAACCATTGGACTTGATGATGTTAGGGGTCTTTTCCAGTTTAAATGATTCTATGATTTGATGAGCAAACTCACCTCATAATAAGAAAGAAAGGGAAGGAAATCTCTATGAAGTCTTCAAGATTTCTACAACTATTGCCCTACTTTGTTTAAGAATAGAGAGATTTGATGAGTTTTCAAAGTTTCTGCAAAAGATCCAGAAAAGTCTAAGGGTGTGGCACCTAACTTACTGTGCAAACTTATTTTGATCCTGCTGATATCACACTTACTTGTCCCTATTATTGAATTATTACACGCAGAGATATACCACTACGTAACCATGTACATCTACAGTAAAGTAAGTGTGCTCTTCCTCAGTGAGCTTCTTTCTTAAGGCTGCTTCTACATGTGGAAAGTACAAAAATAACCTTACTTTTGCCTATAGGAGTTGAAGAGATCTTCTGCAAGTGGTAGTACTAAAAATCCCCATGACCCTTAGAACTGTAAAATTTAAGTGAAACAGAAAGTCTTGGTTGCATTGCCTCCAGATTAAGAGTTATTCACACTTAATATCAACATCCAGAAATTCACTGCCTTGCATTTATCTGGCTCTAAAGCACATAAAATTAAGCTAAGTATGTAGGACAGGTACCAGGATTGGAGAGAGCTGGACTAAAAACAATCTCATTCAAAATGGCAAAAACTGAGTAAGATTTCACAGAAGTCTAGTATCAGACACCAGGAAAAGCAATGGATCTGAAACTCTGCCTCTTCTACAGAAATGACAAGAGATTCCTAGAGAACTCTATAATGGATACTATTGTATTTTAGGGTAGGTAGACTACATATCACAAGTAACTGCGCAGTTTGACAACAGAACCTCCAAAATAATAAACACACTTACAATTACTCAAATCCCAAGATGCAATTTGAAAACAAAGAAAATTCTGCATGCCCATCACTCACAATTTGAAATACAGCAAAACTGAAATAAATCAATCAGATATAAAGTCCATAAAGTGAGTGAATAGTAAGATTCACAAGTCTAGAAGCTAAACTTGTGCAAAGCAGAGGCATTTAGTTGAACTCATTGGGTTTATGACAACTTATATCAGGTGTTATCTTTGCTGTATTTGGTTGTTATTGCTTAGATTGAGAATGGATTTTCTTTTTCAATACAGAATAATGATAAATTTAGGTCACAGAATATGTACCCACTATTTTTGCCTAGTTTAATGCAGCATTCCCATCATCATTTTTGATGGATTCATACTTGATAAATAAATTTCTTTCACAGATAGACAGATGGATGGGTGTGCGGGTGGATGGATAGATGGATGGATGGATGGATGGATGGATGGATGGATGGATGGATGTTTCTATGTGTTTGTGTGTGTGTGTTTTTTTGTAAAGTAAAATCTGATACAGATATTGCAATTGGCAGATCTACTTAACATAAGTTACATATGAAAAATACATATAAAAGTAGATATTGTCTAAGAATGATATTCAACTCACTAAATGGAGCTTTGACAAAAAATGTAAATCCTTTTAAAATTTATCACTAATACTATATTATTTTCAGTTAAGCTTTGAAAATGTGTGATTATATTTGAAAACACATGTTTTGCTGAGATTTTAAGTAACATAGGAATTGTGTGGATTTTTTTACATACTTAGGAAAAAATAGTAATAATTTTTAAAAATAAATAATTCATAATAATGAACAGCTCTTTTATCCAAATGAACAGGGATTCTTTACTTAGGGAGAATGCCGGTATTTGGTATTATGTATTTTTTACAAATATTCTCAATTTTTTTACCAACTTTTATGTCTGAATTCAAAAAAGACTTAGGTCTGAAGAAACTACAGTGCATTGATCTTACCTTTCCCCTTTTTATGTATTATGGATATGAAATCCAGTATCATAGCTGATGGAAGTTCTTTTTAAGTCAAGTACTTCATTGAAACTGTCAACCTGTTCAGGAATGAGTAATAGTTTATTTTGACTTCAGATTCTAGTAAACAGACATCAGGCAACTTATGAGTTGGAATAATTTTTATGCTCCTTTCAGTTCTTCCTGTGTAACACCCCCATCTACAACTGCTGGAGCTTTAAGACGTAGTAATGGAAAGTAAGCATATTTCTGAAGAATTATGGACTGTTACTATTACTATGTGTACTGCAGCTCCATATGTTGGGTTTTGAATGTTAATGACTACTTTGTATGCTTTTTTTTTTTTTTTTTTTTATCTGAAACATAAGAATTAGCAGAAATATCAGGAACTTTACATTCTCTCATCTGTAATTGTATTGCTCAGCCGGTAAATTTTTTCTACATATAAATTAATATATTGTTATCTTAAGCATTTATTAATTTCCTATGTGTTAATTGTCCTTCAAGCACCTATGAATCGTAAAATCATAGACTGGAGAAACAATTTTTGTTTGAAGCGACCTTCAGAAATCATCTAGTTTAGCTCTAAGACTCAAAGCTCATCCTGAGCTTAAAGATCTCATTTTGAAATTATTTCTATTTCTCAGTATTACTTTGTATTTCAATATGTATATGTTCATACTGTGTATTGGTATATTTTTTTGTATAATAATATTTTTTATAAAGTACATCTAGGAAGAAGATATGCTTTCTCCTGATGGTTATGTAATGTTTTATAAACATTTATACGAATAAATATGGCAAGATCCCTAGTCGTCCTTTGCCCTCTCTAAAATAATTTTCGCTTGTGGACATTGTGGAAATATCAGATAAATAATTTTTGTTAGAGTAAAGTTAAGTATTTTAGGTTTTTTTCCCCTCCTAAATATACATATACTGTGCTTTACACTGTACAGGTTAAGTATGTGGTCCAGATCCACATGACAAACAGCAGAACTCAGACCTAAAATGCATTGTGTCATTTTATTATAACTGTACTAATGATTTGGACTGATAGACACTTAAAACTCTAATTGGTAAAGTAAAAAAAAATCTTAGGCATACTCATACTTTAGGTGCAACATCTACATTTGACCAAGTAAAATTTAGGCCTCTAGTCTAGATTAGTCACCCTTTCACCTCTAGGTAACAGGAATTTCATCTGCAGGGTAAATATTTTTCACAAAACTTGGCATCCTTGGAGGTTGTTACTATTCAGTCAATGAACTCTTAGTGGTACACAGTGATATCATACCTGTTTGGCTTTCTTAGAAAATTCATAGTGTGTCATGTCTTTAAAATAAAGATGAAGACGGATTCATCATCATGCAGAAAAGTATGTCTATTATTATCCATTTACAAGGAGTATATTGGCTTCCTAGGGATTTTCCACAGGATTGTTTTCAGTAAGTTCTAATTACACATGTGTATGTTTCTTATCACTGCCTCACCTTTACACATCAAAGACATTGTAGATTTTTTTCCTTACTGAATTGCTGTTTAAAACAGCTGTTAAAGAAGTAGTAGTTGGTAAATCCACTTTTTCAGACAGGGAGCAAAAGTACTGGGTAAAACAGATAATTAGTCCAAAGCTGCTCTCATGTCTGTGGTTCAGCTGGGTATGAAAACTCATTTTTATAAAATCACTAGTAAATAAATTAATTTGCAAATGCCCCACTCTTCCTCCCAGGAGTTGAAAATACCGTTGACAGTAATATCAAAGCAGACTAAAACATTTTCCCATATTGAGTCCTTCAAAAGCGTTTCAGAAGCCAAAGTAGAGAGAGCTACAAGGACAAGGCAGAAGATAGGTGCCTGTGAGTAAAGGAGGAAATTTCTGTGCAGATCAGCAGAGCATAGGAGACTTTGTTTGTTTATTTTTTAACATGTTAGAAGGTATTGGTTTCAAATTGAGTAAATCCTTCTTAGTTCATGGATCATTGACTGGGTAGATTGTAACAGCTCCTTTGGAGCCATTATGGTATGTCATTTCAATCCAGCCATTGAAAGTGTGTATTCAGCCTCTGTTTCAACTCTACACAAAATGTCAATGAAATCATTGCTCTGTGTGCTCAGCACATTGTTTTTAAACCTTCACCTAATAGGTATTTATTTTTTTTAAATATCATAAGCAGTTAGGTCACACTATAAATGAACTGTTAAAAACGTATGCTTTAAAAGCAAAAGTAATGGTATAAGTGCAAAAAAACACCTCTACAAGTCACACAAAAATTATCCAGAAACCTTTTTAAATTGTTATTTAAATTAAACAAGATTATTACCAAAGTAGAAACACCTTCTTAGACTAGAGCACTTTGCCAGGCTACACGGGTATGGAGCTGTTTGCCATTAGCATGCTGAGCATGCCATAGCTCTGACCTGTTTGCTAAACCTGCAAATAAAGTCATGATCAGATTCAACAGAGGAAGCTTAAAGTACATGAGAGAGGCCTCAGAGTTGATGAGCATTTGGGAAATCTTAAAAAAGGAACTGAACCGTGCAAAGCAATTCCGTCTTTGCCTTTTAGGTGTAGTAGATGCATTATCAGTCTTCAAGGTGAACAACAGCAGACAAAAATAATCATTAATGCTGAAAGCCAGATGCTTTTCTGGTGTCAAGCGGATCAGTGGAGCTATAGCTGTTTACACACTCTGAAAAGACAGTTCCTTAACTTCCTCTTTCATCTGAAGGTGCACTTTGACCAATACATATATGCTATATATTTATATGCTATAACAAAACATTAAATAATATTAAATGGGATAAGATGACAACGAAGACTATGGAAAGCAACAACATTCATTCCCTTTTAAAATAGCAAAACTTACAGCATAGATCAATAGTTAACACTAACAATCCATCTGCAATGCACAAGACTTCAAAAGAAATTCTTTAAATCTTCCAGTATTTCAGGTAGAAATAATGTCCCACTTGCAAGCAGTGAAGACTGTCCTCTAAAGACAATAATTCAATCTAAACTAGGGAAAAAATGTGTGTAAAGTATATTGCATGTAATGATAATTTCCAATTTCAAATTTCTCTTCTAAAACACCTATCTCAGGGAACCTTTCTGTGGTCCAAGTTATATCACATTATAGCAAATTTCCTGTTATGACAGAAAGCTAAATTACAGTCCAGAATTTAAATTAATATTTCCAAGTTTTAACATATGTTATTTTAGGATGCTTTCATGGAAATTGAGTTTCAATTTGTTTTCCTCTCTTAATAAAAAGGAAAAGAAAGAAAGACCATTAACACCAGAAAATATGTGGTAATTATCTTCTGCCCTGCATGTGTTGATTTTTTTGGCTGCAGGTAGATTCTGATTTCTAACTGACAAATATATCCAGTACCAAAAAAGACTATGAAATTATGTTTTATAATGTGAATGAATGTTTTCTTATAAAATCTGACAGTAAATGACAGAAAGTAGCGTCTTCAATGAGGCTGAAATAAAGAGATTTAGGGGAAAAAAATTGATTTCAAATTTGAAAGCTTTTGAAAAACAAAGCACCTCAACCGAAACACAATTCAAATTCAACTTTGAAATAGTTCATAATTTCCATTAGCTGCCTCCTCTTTTTGTAACCATAAGAATTGGCCTTGTGACGGGGTTCTAAACTGTTGTATTTACAAATGAATCATGCATTTTTCCACTGATTACAGAAAAAAACCCTAATAGAACACAAGCTGAGACACAAAAAAGCAACTGGCATAAGTGGTGTATGACCTGTCTGCTTCCTCTCTTCCTCCTGAACTTCCAGCCCCTGCAGCCTTTCACTGAACAAAGGCAACCCCATTAGATTCATATTCAAAAGGGTTAACAGTGTATAAAATGTTACGCTCTCAGAAAAAAAGCAGGGCTTTTACTTGTCTAGAATTTAGAACAACATTATAAATGTGGCTCCTTTTCTGAAGCTGTTACGGATACAACTTCCAATATTCCTTTGAGACTACTGCATTATTTCTGCTAGATCTTAGAGCAGAAGCTCAGAGTCATTCATCATCTCTCAATATGACATTGCTCTGACCAACAAGTCACTTAACAAAATCTCCCAGCTGGTTGACAGTATTATATGCAAAGAGAGCAGTGAATCCCAGGAGGGAAACAGATCTTTGCCTCCCCCTTTTCTCTTGTCTAAGGAGCATAGATTGCCTGGAAAACAGTTTTTAGGCATCTGTAATTGAATGTGAGATGAACTTCCACAAGCTTTAATGAGGAGTAATATTACTGCCCAGGCAGCAGAAGTTAGTGCGCTGCTTCATGTCCCAAATTATTTCATTAATATTAACCAAGGTTTCCAACTCTCCCCAGGCAACAATGCTGTAGCAGGGAAGAAAGATGCAAATAACTCTCACAACCGCCCAGCTAATCACTAGAACGTGCAGGAATAACAAGTATATGGAAGTGATGTTTGTCAGGTAAGGGAAATAGGTCTTTTCCACAGGGAAAAGAGCTTTTGTTGCTGTAGTTACATATAAAATGCTTTTGTACAGCATTTTAGCATTAAAAGTGTACTTTTGTTTTGATGCCTTTGGCACTTTTAGGAAGAAAAATAATTCCAAATAACAAGAAGGCATTAATATTACAAACTTTGCATTATAGAGTATAAACAATCAGAAAATCCTTTGTCATGGCCTGCCAAAGTACTCTGTTCAATGATAGATTAGTATAACTTAATTCCAAAAGTAAATTTGAATGTAAATATAAATGTATATAAAGAATACATAAAGTGCCATGAAGACCATTTTGAAGGGCAGGCAAGTGAGCTCTCAAGGACAGTGGAAGCCCTTCATTTGAAAAGTAGCTGTGCAAGTTGTTCAACATGGGGCTGAAACATCATAAGATCGTGAGGGCTCAAATATACACTGGAAGCATATCTGATTCATAGCAACCTTTGAATACTTCCATACTAATCTTTGTGTGGAACAAAGTGGATCTAGAGACTCCCAGTAATTTATGAGTATAATTTCATATGCATACTTCTTTAAAGTTCTCTCTTTCTTTTATCACCTTACCTAAACCGGGTGTTTGTTTTTAGATAACAATATGACTGCATATGTTTTTTTGTGAAAACACTTAATATTTTACAATTTTGAATCAACATATTTAACGCTACTGGTCACTAATCGTCATATGTTTGTAATGAAAAGGCTCAGTACAACAGCTGAAGTGTATCTATCTATAGCATATGGCTATATGCAAAATATATATTATTTGTATGGTGGATGTGTGCATATATTGCCAAAATCTGAGTATAATAGACTAATGTTTGTTCCATTCTAGTCATAGAGGGCTAATTGTCTTTAGTATTGTTATCTAATTATTTCCACTATTTCAGAAGACTTCAAAAAGCTGTCTGGAGTCCCATAGGTAAGGATTTTTTAAATTATTTTATTTTACCCAAATTGACTGTCTTGGAAGAAGGAAGTGGTGACCCTGCACAGTAGCTGGCCTGATCCACAAGATATTTCCAAGCACAGAGTCTATTTCTTCAGCCATAAATTAAAACAAGACCTTCTTCCACCAGTTCCTGGTGATTGTCCAAGTTTAAAAAAATAACAGTTTTTTTCAAAAACCCTGCATGATTTGTCACAACAGGCTTTTTTTTTTTCCTAGCTTAATACAATTGTTGCCATTGTCAGAAGTCAAAAGTTTCACATTTTTTCCTGCGGTAATTTATCTTCTTAATTTATTATGAAGTTTGGCAATACCTTATAGGAATGGGTAACAAACTATTCTGTACTCCTACCCACAATTCCTGTCTTCCAGGATAATAGACTAGGTTTGGGAATAAGGAGGTAGGGGAAGGATTTATTACCAAAAAGTTCTTCAAAATGGATTATCAGATATGTTAAATATATTGTCAGTTACTGTGGAGCTACAGTATAAAACTAAAAGACTCTTGAGTAGAGCAGGAGCAGCAGGAGGTTGTTGCTAATTTTGCATCTCATCCAGGGACAGTTGTGTGCCTCCTGCTGCTGTGACTGTCTCCCAAATTCCCTTTGACCCTCTGATTCTTACTCCCTCCTGAACACCCTTCATTTCTTTCTCTTCATCCTGCCATAGCCACATTTTCACCATTGCATCTCCCAGTCAATTTCTAAGAGCTCCTTGGCAGCACGTCACCCTTGCACAATTAATTTCTTACCTCCTCCAGTCTTGAGAGTTGAGTATGTCTGAAAACATCCTCCTTGGAATATATCTGATAAAATCATTTGTTAAAACACAAACACATACACATTAGAAAGGATAAATATGTGAGCAATAAACCCCATAATTTTTTTAGCCTAAAGCTATACGCGTTAGTGATTTGGTCACTGCAATGCTGTTGTAATGCCTAACCTCTAGGATTTTCCCTCAGCATCTGAATCACCAGCTTTGAGTCAAGTGCAGAGGTATGAAGCTTGAAAAGCTTCTAGAAAAAAACAGTGTGCTAAGCTGGAAGCCAACAGTAAGGAAAAGTGCAAAGCAAAATCCTTTCCTCTCTGTGCCATAGGGGACTATGCTTTCAAATTTTTAACAAAGAACCAAACAAATTGCCAGGGTCATTCTTTTAAGGAGCCTTTCACCTGGGGAGGGGACTGGAGGGTTGGGACACTAACTCTCTTCTCCACATAGAGCTCTGCACAAGGCTCAGTATGAAAAAACTTGCGTAGGTTATGCTCTCTTCTTTCTGCAAGGCAAAACAGCTCTGATCGGAAGACTTGAATTGTTCCCATTTCCTGAGCAGTCTGTAATCTGGTAGTTGGACTACTCTCCAGAGGGTTAAGAAATATAGATTTTCTTTCATATAAGACTTCAGCAAGGAAAAATCTTTTTTTTTTTTCCTTGTCCTTTCATTCAGATTTTGGGTTGAGTATTTCCTCCTCTATGATAAAGCTAGCATCCTTGCTCTGTTTCATCCCCAAAAATCTTCATTCCATTCTAAACCTAAGATGAAACTGTTTCTCCAACACCCTTAACAGCTTTTAATCTATTATTTATTATTAAACCACATAATTGTATTATTTATAGCTTTTCTTGTAAAGTATCTTGGGATGCATTTATATGAAATGCTATTCAAAATAAAATTGTATTGCACTAAAGAACAGATCTCATTTATTTTTTAATAATTATTTGATCTTGCCTTGATTTACTGAGTCACTAAGGCATCTTATTCCTGGTGATTTAAGGGATGCTGTGAAGTTAAAACTCATATAAACTCAGATCCTCAGCTAATGTAATCGGCAAAGTTCCAATGCAATCAATGGAGGTCTGCCAATTCACACTAGTTCTGTCCTACAGTAGTTTTTAAAAATCTCTCCTCATCTATGTTTTAAATGACACCTTAGATGCCAAAGAATTTCTTTTAATCTACATTGCTTGTCACAATATACCGTTTATTTTTTCCATTTCATCTTACTTAGACAGGTAAATCAGACTGGTTTATTTCTAAAAGCCTTCCAGTTCTGCCCCTGATATAATACTACAATTTTGAAATGTTTTCACTGCTAACTCTGCAGGGAAATGTAATAAAATTGAAGCTATATGTTTTGCAAGTTTTATGGAGACACTTTTGTCAAATCCTAGTCACTGAGGTCTTCCTTATTAATTTAACATTATAGCAATCACTCTCAAACACTATAACAAGAATATCAAATAATATATACCTATGAAAACCTAAATTTTTGAGTGAATAAATGATTTTAGATGCCTTCATTTTCAGATATGCAGATTGAGAAATCATGGGGACACCTGATTCAGCAAGATTCTGGAAAGTGGCATAAACTGCGCGTGCAAAGAGAGAGTCTCAGGGTGAGAAAATACAGTGAGAAAGCCCTTCTTCTGTGTATGAAAAACAAAGTAGGTACCATTTGAAGTTTTTTCTACCAAACTGGTTTTACATTTATTTATTAATATTGGCAGTAAGTTGTTACCAGTAGAAATGGAAGAACAGAAATCCTAACAAGCAAGAACATCTAGCAATGTGAAGTACAGTTTTGCATCTTGATAAGCTACATAGCTACTTCAGCTGAACTTTACATATGTCTCACTCCAGTATTAATCCTTCACCTTCAGTAGGATCCCTAATTTTATCCTCTCTTACATGACTGTCTCGTTATAATTTCAGGTTTGGTTTTTTTTCAATAGCACCCATGAATGACAAATATACAATTTACTTCAGGTACAGCACACATACTTAACATGAAGATAGTAAAAATTCCTAAGTAATAAATTTGCTTCTCGGCTAGCACTATTTTCAATCTTTTTACTACACTGAAGTACCACAGTCAAGTATAATGGGAGTTGGTGTTTCAATTTAATATAAGGCAAGAACGAAACTAAATTGCACCATATGTCTTCAGACTAACATCAATACAAAGATCTGAGGGCTTTTTGCTTCAAAGAAGGCATATTCTTGCCTTGAATTGTTATTATTTTTTCTATAGAGCTGGAAATTGAATTTTAAAAACATTTTGAAAATTTTCATACTTTTCATGGGATTTACTTTTTTTAAAATAAGATTAATTTTCAGTTGGAAATGTTATCAATAGTGCATTTTTAGTTTTGTTGCTTTTGTGGGGAAAGTTGGTTGCCGGTACTATTTTGACAAGCTCTTTCAATTGGTTAACATCAAATGTAAAAATATGGTAAAAATCTCTGTAGGTCATTTTTTGAGTACGAAAAACAGTAGACAGCAGAAACATGCATGCAGCCAGTAGCTCCTTTTGGTCTTGAAAGTTCTGTGAAGAGAAAAAAATATTTTAACTTTTCTTACTCTACTTTCTAGCATACTAGTGCATTTGAGAATGTTATTAAATTTAAGATTGTGAGCAATATTAATGATAAAGAAACTAGGTGAACCACTAACATGGTAAATTTCAGGAACTAGTAGATATTAACAGCTGAGTCAGTCACCCCAAGGTCCCTTTACAGTAAAAAGAGAGAAACAGGTACTTCTGGCACACACTTGATCTAATCAAAAGCAGAACTCTAAAATGAATCTAAAATTTCCGTTCACTCTAAAAGACCCTGGGGTGACTAGCTCAGCTGTTAACATCTAAGAGTAAATATCTAGGGCAGGATACAGTTCAAGATTAAAATATTTATATTTAGGTGTCTACATTAAAGTGTCTACGGACATATGGGGTGTCAAGGTTTACATTGTAGACAATGGAGGTCTAGTAAATGCAGTTGATGGCTTCAAGAGAGCAAGCTAAGCAGTAATATGGTGTTTGCTTTAGGATTGCTTTTATAGTGAGCCAAACTGCTATCCACACTCTACCAGCTACACTCTACTGTCTGATATGGGAGCTTAGTCAACTAACTTATATGACTACCCACCATCACACAGGTACTTACGTGTACATTATCTCAGACTGAATCTTGCATCTTGAAATAATATTCAGTTACCTAAAGATGGATGTTTCATGCCATTAAAGCACCCTGGAATATGCATGTTGCTGCTGCTGGGCTGCAAGATGCAACACAGGAGCTGCAGGGACCTGTGCCCTTTTGGAGCTGCAGCTGGAAGCCAAGGAGATACCCAGTGGCATCTCAAATGACACTAGACATCTGTGTTTAGGCAAACCCTTTAGGTTTTTCACTTAGCCACATGCTGAATCAGTGTATATTACTGATCCCCATATATCGTTGGATGACTGTAGTAAAGGATGAGAGTTCCACTGCTGAAAATTGTATGGCTTCCGTACTGGGAAACCTAAGTCTCAGTGAATCTATCTTAGGCTATGGAAAGGGTTGAGCTGTGTGTCTCACAACTGACATTCAGTATTATGGAAATGGTTTTCTACACATATACATATTTTCATAAATTTTCAATGATTTTTTTTTCAGCAAACTGTGGCTTAGTTTCTGCTATCTGTGTACAGAAGACTGAAAGAATGAATGAATGACTGTAAATTACAGCTGTGTGAGGCAGCCACACCCATGTAAAAACCAGCATATTAGGGTGGCTTTTTTCCTAATGTATATCATAGCATATTATTTCCATATTTGAAGCAGGTTTATATCTCATCAACCAAGTCAAATATATTTTAGCTCTTCTGTCTCTAGAGAGGCAGCTAATTATCATTTCTAGAAGGAGACAATAATGGAAAATCAAATAAAATCTTGCACTGCTAATATATTTCAGAATTTCATATTTAAAATTCATAGTAAACTGGCACAGTCAGTTGCTCTACAGGAGCAAAATGTCCAGTTGTATTGGGTACTGGACAGGAACTTTTCACTCTAGGCTCTGTTTCTGCCTTTTCCTAAAGTGTTGAACAAACATTAACAGATTTACAAGGATCTTAAGCTTTTTTCATACAATAGCATGACTTCTACAGTAATCTTGACGTATGTGTATATGTAAGTATATATAAATAAATAAAACATAGCCAAAGTTACTTAGAAACTTACAACTGAGTTGTTATCAGCTTACAACTAAGCTCTGTATGATGACATCTAAAACTATGATCCATAAAAATTAATATAGAGTTGTTAATCTGTAGAACATATGGATGCGAAAGAGTGTTTCTTGCCTAGTTTTGCCTCTACCTGTTCTGATTTCCATGAAACAAATAATTCTGTTTCAGTAATCTCTACAAACAGAGGTGCAAGATGGAGCCCTTGCAGACAGGCCTGAGCTTTCAATCAGCTAATCCAGGTACCAATTAGTATCAATACAGCACAGTAAAAATTCAGCAGACTTTTGGTGGGACTCCAGTTTGCTTTTTAGGTAATTATCTCATGATGAGTTCTTTGCTAATAGGCAAGACTATATCTTGTACCCAGACCAGTAAAAAACTAACTCAAGATATACACACAAGGTTCAGGCACACATTTGACTGGATCTTCAATATACTTTTAATTTTTTCCACTGAATGTGCTTCACTTTTCATGAAGTAATTAAATGAACTTTCAGCCACAGAAAGAGAGCAAGTGTGAATTATTTCTCATTTCTTTAGAGTAGCCAGCTGGAAGACAGAGGCATGGATCCCAGACCCTGCCTCACAGGCAAGCTAGGTAGTGGGAAGCCTATTTTGTGGACAGTGTAGAGGTAAACACCCTGGTGCTCAAAATTTAGCATCTAGCTATTCAATTTGGCATAAACTTAGGAGCATATAGTTAAGTGCTGTAAAAACTCAGCCTTCCAGGAAAAATAGAATAGCACATAACCCATTTAAATCTAGAGACCACCTGAGTGATGACTTTAAAGGTCTAAAATTTGGACTTAGAAGCCCAGTTTGTACCACATGGCTACCTCCACTTCTCTTGCCCCCTTCACTCTCTGTCTAAACTATTTAAAACATAAAAACTCTTGTTTAGTCAATCTTCATCATATCAATAGATATTACCCCTAGTAGCTAATAACAGTAAGAGTTGTGTTTATCTCTGGTAGTGCTCTAAGCTTGGGCCAAAGTGACACCAAGGATGACTGCAGTCTGAAATCCCAAATAAATGTTATCAAAAAAGTAAATGTCTACTAACTCCTAATTAATCTTTGATTAGAGCAGAACATCTAAAAAGATACACATGGGAGCTGTATTAATACAAAATTAGTTCAGTCAGATCAGTTCTTTTGCTATGCATATAAAATGAATTCATCATGACAGGACACTTAACTTGTTACCAAAATATTTCTGAATTAATTGAATATATCAAGTAAACAAACAAAACCACTATAGTCTAAGGAGTAATTTAAGATTTATCACTTAAAGAAAAAGACATAAAGAGCAAGGGACCATGGTCTGCTTTCAGTGATATCAGAATAAACCCACAACAGTCACACCAACTTTATGGGTGCTATAATTCTGTTATACTAATGAATACACTCTTCATGCTCTTATTATAGCAATGCTTGACTAACCTGATCTCCTGATCTCCTTCTATGACAAGGTGACCCACTTGGTGGATGAGGGAAAGGCTGTGAATGTTGTCCACCTAGACTTCAGTAAGGCATTTGACACCATTTTCCACAGCATTCTCCTGGAGAAACTGGCTGCTCATGGCTCGGATGAGCATATTCCTCACTGGGTCAAAAACTGGCTGGAAGGCCGGGCCCCAAGACTGGTGGTGAACGGAATTAAATCCAGCTGGTGGCCAGTCACAAGTGGTGTTGCCCAGGGCTCAGTATTGATGCTAGTTCTGTTGAATATCTTTATTGACAACCTGAACAAAGGGATCAAGTGCACCCTCAGTTTGCGGACAGCACCAAGTTAGGGAGGAATGTCAACCTGCTTGAGGGTAGGATGGCCCTACAGAGGGATCTGGACTGGCTGGATTGGTGGGCCAAGGCCAATGGTATGAAGTTCAACAAGGCCAAGTGCCAGGTCCTGCGCTTGGGTCACAACAACCCCATGCAATGCTACAGGCTGAGAGGCTGCAAAGATGCCTGGCAGAAAAGGACCTGGGGCTGCTGGTCGACAGCCAGCTGAATATGAGCCAGAAGTGTGCCCAGATGACCAAGAAGGCCAGCAGCGTTCTTGCTTGTATCAGAAATAGTGTGACCAGCAGAACTAGGGAGGTGATCGTCCCCCTGTACTCAGTACTGGTGAGGCCCCACCTAGAATACTGTGTTCAGTTTTGGGCCCCTCACTACAAGAAAGACATTGAGGTGCTGGAGCGTGTCCAGAGAAGAGCACTGAAGCTGGTGAAGGGTCTGGACAACAAGTCTTATGAGGAGCAGCTGAGGGAACTGCAGTTGTTTCATCTGGAGAAAAGGAGGCTAAGGGGAGACCTTATCGCTCTCTACAACTACCTGAAAGGAGGTTGTAGCAAGGTGGGTGTCATTTTCTTCTCCCAGGTAACAAGTGATAGGACAAGAGGAAATTGCCTCAAGTTACTCCAGGGGAGGTTTAGATTGGATATTAGGAAAAATTTCTTCACCAAAAGGGTTATGAAACATTGGAACAGGCTGCCCAGGGAAGTGGTTGAATTGCCATCCCTGGAGGTATTTAAAAGATGTGTAGATGTGGTGATTTAGAGACATGGTTTAGTGGTGATTTTGGCAGTGTTAGGTTAATGGTTGGACTTGATGATCTTAAAGGTCTCTTCCAACCTAGGTGATTCTATGGTTCTATGATTCTATAATTCTATGATTCAATGATTCTATAATTCTATGATTCAACGCAAGCAACACTTTAGTGTGTATCAGTTGGAGCACTGAGGCATTCCATTGGGGTCCTTTCTGGCCATCCCCCTTTCCAGTCTGGAAGTTTGGACTATTTCAAGAGGACTGAGTCTGCTCATTCATCGTCCAGGGATAGCATGAGCTGCACAAACTTCCATTGCACCCTATCTCACACATGGTGTCCATCTTCAAAAAAGTTTTTGGTGGAGATCGGATCAATGACATTAAATTATATCTGCCATTGCTTTTGGCAGGACATGATGGTTTTTGTCCCAAAAAAGGGGCAGATTATACTTCAAATAATTTTTCCATCTATTTTTGAAAGTTTTAATATGAAGGGGACATTGCTTTTCCCTCTTCCTTTCTTCAAGAAATTACGTTTTCAGGGCAAAAAGTCTCAAATTTCTTTTTCCAAGCCATTTGTACATCAAACAACTGAGTGGGCACACTTTTATTTGTTTACTTGGAAAGAAAATTGTTTATGAATCAAAAGAAAGCTTGTTCAGAAATTTCTCAGTGTTCACTGTAGAGTTATAATCCTCAGATAACAAGGAATAACAAAGCTAACCGACAAAATTTTAATTATAACAGGGCTGCAAAACCCCTCACATATTTCACTAATGATTGTAATTGAAACAGTGTTTACTTTGCTCTCACTATAATTGCACTTCTAAATCCCAAGGAGCAACAATCATTTGGCTCGTGAAGATGTGTTTTAGCACCAAGAGAACATAATGTCAGAAAAGTGAATGATAAATTCAGTTTTGATAGATAAGTTATGCTCAAAGAGCTGCCCAAGCCCAGGTTTAGCCTGGGTACTATAAGTAAAAATCTGATGGACCTAAAAGAAGTATACTTTTCTCAATGCTCTGGTTTCCATGCAACCAACTCCACCAATAGCTTATTTTACTGACATGTTTGTAAAGTTACCTTGGGATGACAGTAGAGCACATCCTTTGCAATTTTGTCATAAAATCTTATGCTAGTAATATGTTCCAAAAATTTTGTGCTCCTTAAAATCTCAGATTCCAACACTGCTGTGATGTTCAAGACATTTGTAGATAAAGATAATGCCATTTGTTGATGTGAAGTTAAGGGATTGTTCTGGTTTGAGCAACACAGGACTAATTTCTCTTCTAATGCTTGGAAAACTGCACTTTTGGAAGACTCTAGTGTCTGAATTTGTGAAAATATTTACTCTATAGCCAACTATGGTGTGTGAGTGTCAAGTGCTTCCGAGCTAGCCAGGTGCACGGATGGGGTGGAGAGAGACCTGAGCACTTGACCCAACCTGGCCAACAGGATTATTTCATACCATGAACGTCACATTCAATATAAATTAAAAACTTTGTTGCAAAGTTCTCTGTCTTCCTTGATGGCTGTAATCCTGAGAACTTCTTGCCCTGGTGCCGGATCCCTGAGGCTTTCCCTGCAGCCTGAAGCTGTAACACTCACAGTGCTGAACATTTGCTGTCCACTGCTGAGAGTGCACAGCTTCCTACTGGTCATCAGATGATAGAATACTTGTCTAAACAACAATAAATTGTTGTGGGTTCATCAAACCATAACAGCGATTTATTTTTTTTTAGGTGGGAAAAGACCTTTAAGATCATCGAGTCCAACTATTAACCTAACACTGTCAAAATCACCACTAAACCTACCTTTCATGTAGTTGTAGAGAGCGATAAGGTCTCCCCTTAGCCTCCTTTTCTCCAGATGAAACAACTGCAGTTCCCTCAGCTGCTCTCATAAGACTTGTTCTCCAGACCCTCACCAGTACTGAGTACAGGGGGACGATCACCTCCCTAGTTCTGCTGGTCACACTATTTCTGATACAAGCAAGAACGCTGCTGGCCTTCTTGGTCATCTGGGCACACTTCTGGCTCATATTCAGCTGGCTGTCGACCAACAGCCCCAGGTCCTTTTCTGCCAGGCATCTTTGCAGCCTCTCAGCCTGTAGCATTGCATGGGGTTGTTGTGACCCAAGCGCAGGACCTGGCACTTGGCCTTGTTGAACTTCATACCATTGGCCTTGGCCCACCAATCCAGCCAGTCCAGATCCCTCTGTAGGGCCATCCTACCCTCAAGCAGGTTGACATTCCTCCCTAACTTGGTGCTGTCCGCAAACTGAGGGTGCACTTGATCCCTTTGTTCAGGTTGTCAATAAAGATATTCAACAGAACTAGCATCAATACTGAGCCCTGGGCAACACCACTTGTGACTGGCCACCAGCTGGATTTAATTCCGTTCACCACCAGTCTTGGGGCCCGGCCTTCCAGCCAGTTTTTGACCCAGTGAGGAATATGCCCATCCGAGCCATGAGCAGCCAGTTTCTCCAGGAGAATGCTGTGGAAAGTGGTGTCAAATGCCTTACTGAAGTCTAGGTGGACAACATTCACAGCCTTTCCCTCATCCACCAAGTGGGTCACCTTGTCATAGAAGGAGATCAGGTTAGTCAAGCAGGATTTGCCTTTGATAAACCCGTACTGACTGGACCTGATCACCTGGTTTTCCTGTATGTGTCGTGTGATGGCACTCAAGATGATCTGTTCCATAACCTTCTCCAGCACTGAGGCCAGACTGACAGGCCTGTAGTTCCCTGGATCCTCCTTCCGGCTCTTCTTGTGCATGGGCATTACATTTGCTAACCTCCAGTCAACTGGGACCTTCCCTGTTAGCCAGGACTGCTGATAAATGATGGAAAGTAGCTTGGTAAGCAAGTCTGCCATCTCCCTCAGTATCCTTGGGTGGATCCCATCTGACCCTATAGACTTGTGTATGTCTAAGTGGTGTAGCTGGTCACTGACCATTTCCCTATTTAAAATGTTTATGAAAACATATGTAGACAACATTTATGATTACAAAAATGCATGTCATATTTTCAGAGGCTTTGAGAAGGTAGCATATAAGTACGCAAATACCAAAATGCAAAACTGTGAGGTTTTGCCTCTCCAAGCTATTCTACATTTGGTGCTTTGGAATCCACTTTCTGCTTCAATCTGTAATTCACAAAGTCTTGATGGAAACATCTTTTTTACCCAAAATTCACTGCTGCTTTCTAAATACTAAAATACATCTTAAAAGCTGGCTTTTAAGAAATAAATCAGGTAATTATGAAATAGTTACTCCAAAACACTGATCACCATAATACTCAACAGAAAGGTGGTTTTTAAAAGCTCGATATCATGATTACTACAGGACTGCAGACCTAGTCCTGCTCTCATCTGAAGTAAGTATCAAAATTCTGCGGACAGTTAGTGGGAATTTAATCAGATCCTAAATCTGCTGCTTAGGAGCTGGCTTGTGTCCAAGAAATGCTTTTACAGAAGAGATAACAAAACAAAGTGATTTTCAGAGACTTCAAGGAGTTAAATTCTAAATCACATAGAAAATGCTGCCTTTTGGCATGGCACATTTTGTACTGGTTTGTGAAGGGGACCAAATCTCTAGTAAATAAAATGGATATTTCTGAAAACCAAACGAGAGTGATAAATCCATGCATAGAAGAAATTTGAAAAGGAGTATAACTAGAGTTGTTTGTTCCGTGGCTTAGTGACTTTCTGGCTCCCGTACATTTCTCCTCATGTCCTTTCCGTCTCCCTTTCTTTCTTTTTAATTCTGCTAAAAAATAAACTCTTAAACAAAAATCCTTCTGTTCAGATTTTGTAGATAGTAACTTGCATCTGTCACTTTTTTTTCTTTTAACAAAATATAATATATTACAGACATTCTGGTTTTTGAAGAAGCCAAAATACCAGTGAACATATGTTACGCACTGCATCTAACTCTGAATTTCTTAAAATAAGGTGAAGTTTCTGCTTTTTCCTCTGCAAAAAAGCTTTTAAATGTTCAGTGTTTCTGGCTTTTTTTTTGACTGTATAAAAATAAATTAATGTATTTTACCATATTATTCTTGCACAAGACGTTTGAACTTTACACTTGTAAGGAACCTTCGAGCAAAAAAGGAAGTCAAGATGAAAATAAAAGGGAGCTGAATGCCTTTTAGGTGCAATGTTTGTTTTTCCTCATGACAAATTAAAAAAGAGGGTAGTGTAAATTGAAATAATACATATCCAAGTTTGCTGATGTGCTACCAAAATAAGCAAAGTATCCTATAAATAGACTTTAATTCTTGTAAAATTCATTCATTCATAACACCTTAAATTTCTTGCAACTGGTTAAGAAATGAAAGGCAGACTACATTTTAAGGAGCAAGAAAGACAAGCCCAACCTGTCATTCAACTAATATTTTTAGATGCTATTTGCAAGGAAGGAAACAATATTTCTTTATGAGATACTTCTTTTATTCTTTTCCCTCTACTTCCATTCTGTCTGTTACCCAGACACATGCACATACATGCTCACAAAGTTGCTTCATCAGGTCATAGGTTCTACCTTTCCTCAACATATTAATAGGAGTTAGGGATGTTAAAATGTAACAGTTTTGTGTTGAGGTGAGGGGAATTATATTAAAAAATATAGAAAGATATTTATTCTATATTATCACTGAAAATGACCTTCACTTACTTTACCCCATATAAGTGGAAATTCTTATCTCATTTCATCAAAAACTAACTGAAAAAGCCCTGCAGAGGTTATATCACTAATATCACTTTCCTCCAATCAGCCATGAGTACTGTCCATGTTTCTTCACTCCTCTCATAGTGTGTCCCTCCCCCCTCAGTTACCACTTCAGGCTTTTTTTCTGGTCATAAGAGTGTTGTTCATCCTGCTTTGTTCTTATACAAATTTATTTGTTTGTTCTCTGCAATTACTACGAGGTGTATTGCCATTCCTATTTCACATTCCTCCTTGCAAGTCAGTTCTGGTTTTTTCTTTCTTTGCATATCTATCAGGGCCAGCATCAGACTGGCAGATGCAATAGAAAGTAGCAAGGGAAGTCACATTATATTTTTCTTCATAAAGGTTTTAAAAAACACATATGTGTGCTAAGGTTCAGGTTCTAGTCCTCCAAGTCAAGGCCAGTTTAAAGAAAAACTAGGTTTTATTATATTAATTTATTCTTATGTTTCCTTTGTCAATCACAATTCCTGTTGCTCATGAAATTACTATTTTATTAGAACAAAAATACTCAGGTTCTCTCCAGGTGCGTTTTAAAGTAAAGATCTCCTGTAAAACTACAATAGTAATGTGTTGATCAACCTCTTAAATATAGTAACAGTATCCAATTTTTTATTTAATCTATTTCTAAATATGTTAATTTTTGATATTGCTCATTTGTGAATTACCCTCAGAGGTCAAACTTCAGAAAGCTCCTCAGACAGGCACTTGATCAACTGATACTAAGCCCTTCATCTGTAAGGGCTCAGAATTTGCATAAATTTGATTCCTTATGGTCAATGACAATAAAATATTTCCTGAATACAAATTTCAGATGACAATATTTTTCACTCCTTGTGAATCGCCATTAAATTAAATCTGTAATAGAATGGAATATGAGCTATGCTGTCAAATCAAAGTGAAAAGAGCCCAGAAAACAAAGAAAAAGGGTACGAAGATGGGAGACTGACATATTTGATAACCTGAGTGACTAATTTTCAATTTATATTGCTTGCGATATCTCCTGGCAGTAATAGAAAATTATACTCAAAATAGGAAATGTAAATATAGCACAAATTAGTGCAAATTTTGTGGTTTCATTACATTGTCTCATACTTCAGGAACTGTGCTAGTGAAATGGATGGAACTATTTGCCTAATCAAAAAAGTGGAACTTAGCTTGTAATGTATACATTTCTGGCAGTGTGGGCTCTCAAGCAGCTTTAAAAACAAAAAAGCTGAGAAAAAAAGAACAAATATAACTTTTTAATATACTCTATATTTCACATACACTGTTATCCAAGAAGCCATCACAAGCTGGTATGTATGACAAAGTACTTTGAAAAGGCTGTTCCTGTACAAAAAAAAAGACAGTTCAAGAGTTTATAAAAAATACTAATTTTTATTTCAGCGGTATTAATTTCATTCTATTTCCCCTGACCTTGAAAGAGGTGTTCAGATTCTTGTCTAATAGAGTTATAATTCTGCATCCTTGTGCAACATTAGAAAATAAGATTACAAAAGTAGAGTTGCATTACAGACAAGGACATAGTTACAAATCTCAGAAAGTTCTGAGTTTTAGTTAAAAATGTTGAGTTCATAAACATTTTCTGTTTCCACACTTCCCTTCTAACACGCAACAGATAACTGACTGTTCCCCCTCTGCAACTACACGAGGGAAGAATATCTGACTACAAGAGGAATATCAATAACTGGTTTTTAATCTCATAACTCATCTTTTAAAATCATTTTCAGAGTTGCAGATGGCCCTATAACTGAAATGTAGATTGAAGGGTGCAAATTAGGAAAGTCTACAAAGTAAGCAGCTACTCAGTCACACAGACTGCTCCAAGCCTGTCATATTTGCCATATCATTGAGAAATATTGTGGTTTCCAAGCAAACCATTGTTGAGAAGCTGGATCAGTCATGTAAGATGTGCTCATGACCACTGCCATGCTCCTGACTCTGCACCACGCATAAAAGGTATATCTGAGAAGAAGGGAGCACACAGTGAGTATAGGACAAATATGGATGAAAAATGCCCGTCATGATGGCCACTAAATCTGCTGTTGTTTAAAACAGCTCTGAGAGCCTGTGAGACTAAATATAGAGGCTGTTCTCACTCCTTCCCTAGCAACTTCCCCTGTTAATGCCTCTTCAGAAAAGGACTTGTGAAATCAAGCAATAACAATACAAGGAAAGCTCTGTAGGAACATGACTGACTAATGAAGTAAAATGTTTTATCAGTTAAGCATTTAGAATGAGAAATTGAAACACTGATATAGAGAAAAAGGAGGAAAAGCTTTTGTTCTTTCAGAAGTGGAGAAGCTGTTTACTACAGAGATTTGTTTGTTTAACCTACTAAGTGACTCATTGCAGCAGAGAATTGAGACCTTCACCTTAAACCATCTGCAGTGTAATAGAGTGTAAGAATTAATAGCTGGGTGCTGTGATCCAAAGTGATACTTTTCTCTCTAGTGCCAATATAGGAAAGTTTTTTAAGAGAATGGGTTTTAAAATAGCTGAAATTCGCACGTCACAAAGCCTCCACGTAAAAGAAATTTTCTGAGTATCCTAAACACAAAATAGATAGAGGATATTCAAGCAGTGCTTGAATAACATTTCTTGCCAAAGAAAGGAAAGAATATAGAGGAAAATAAGGCAAAACCAAAACTTAATCCTAATCTATATGTTCTAAAGAACTGATCAAGAAATTTCCTTTTTTTTAGACTGCATCTATTTACAAAAACAACAAATGAGCTTAATTTTAAGATTTCTCTTTTGTTTCCAGGAATTATACACTTCATATAGAATATATTGCTCAGTATACAAGCATACACATTACAGGGAAATGCTTTAAAATCTTATTTTGATTGTCAAAAATATAGAGCATATAATTCTTTTTGTTTAAAGCTGTGGTTTAAGCTAATTATTTAACGATTCTCACTCAGTAAACTGTTGAAATTTTTTCTCAGTATAGGAGCATTAGCCTGATGTTTTTTCTCTGTATTTATATAGTTTGTATTTAACAAAAGTATCATGTAATAAGATTGTGTCATTTAGAAAAGAAACATTTTCAGAATAAACATTCCTTCTTCAAAAGTATTTCCATCTTCAGATGTTGATTCCTTTCCTCAGATTTGTCATTTTCTTACATATACTTACCTGTCTATTCTACTTTGTTCTAACGTTCTCTTTAGATAATATCATTGTCAATTTCATCATTCACTCCTAGCAGGAAATTCTGCCTAGAGGAACTTCAATATGCAGAGAACTTGGAAATTTTCCTCAACATGAAATCCAGTCTTAAAATATAATTTAGACAGTCTTCTGTCTTTTGCTGATGATCACCAAATAACAAATCCTACTGCATGTTTTACCTGACTCAAAAAACACTGTAGCATTGGCTTTACACAAGAAAATTTGATCCAAAATCTTAAAATGTAAAAAGAATAAATTCAGACTGTGTTATGATTTTAACACAGGACTTGTGGCAGGCCTACTTCCCTTTCTGTTTCAGTGAAGACCTAAACTTTTTCTCAAAATTAAATTTTATATAATTGTATGGGAAGTCAACTAAAAGAAGAGTTATTCATGATTTATGTACACATCTAGAAGGATAATATACTTCCTCATAGGGACATGAACATATGTGGACAGTAGAAAACAATATTGGCAGTAATAATTCAATTGAATTTACTAAATCATCTACAACACCTAAGTTTTCAGAAAATAATGTACTTCAGCTGATCATCTGACATAGATCTCTTGCAAGAATATCACAATTAGGAACTGAACTGTGCTGGCAAAAAATCCGAAGTTTGCTTTCCTGAACGTCTGAAGCATCTTCTTAAATTTCCATACCTGTTCAACAGTAAATAACCTTTGGTTTTGTTGTCTGTGATTGTGTAAAATAGATCAATAATTTAAGTTAAAAGATTTATCTGGTGTCTGGATTATCTGATTTTATCTGAATGAGACAGACTTTTCTGATGGAGGACATAGATTTGCTGAACAGCCCTTGGAGAACTGGACAGATGCGCAATGAGAACAAGTGTAGTTAACACACTAACAAAAGGAAAGGTTTTAGTGGTATTAATTAACTCCTTAGAGATACAGCAACAAAACTTACAGAGATGTACCTCTACATTTGTAACTTAGAGTCCCTACGCCACCACTCCAAATCAATCAACTCCTGTTCGTCTCCTGGAGGGACTGCCATTGTAATTTGGCCTTTATTGTTGCATATTGATACATATTACTGATGACGTGTAGCTATACTTCTGTGAAGATACTACAAAACTGGCAGTTATTACAGTCCAGGACTGTCTTGTCTACTGTATTAGGTGTAGGTGTCAAGGTGCTGGGGGGTGCAGAGCCCACGCTGGAGCAGAGGAAAAGCAGGAAGAGGAAGAAGTAGCAGAGAGGCGCTATTATGAACTGACCACAAACACCATTCCCCTGTGCTGCACGGTGGAGGGAGGAGGTAGAGGAGTCAGCAATGAGAGTGAAGTTGAGCCTGGGAAGAGAAGGACGGGGAGAAGGTGTTTAGATTTTTGTCTGTTTCTCATCATTGAAATCTGTTTGAATTGGCAATAAATTAAATTAATTTTCCCCAAGTCAAGTATGGTTTGCCCATGACAGTAATTAGTTAGTAATCCCTCTGTCTTTGTGTTGACCAAGGAGCTTTTCCATCTCATTTTCTCCTCCTGTTCTGTTTGAGGAGGGGGAGTGGCACCTAGCAGCCAGCCACAGTTAACCCACCAAAACTGCACAGCCAGCAGAAGCCATGAACAGTTGACACAGGTGCTAAGTCAGCTAGCCGATGCTATGGCAATCGCAGGAACTTTCTGGAATTACACTGTGGTTACAGAGACACATCACAGACCCATGGGATGCCTAACGAACTGTCATGCTCCAAGGAAAATGTTGTCGTTTCCTGTGATACATGACTTCTCAGCTTGAAGATCCTTTATCCCACTTCTGACTCCTATCCTGAAAAATCTCTTAGCTTTGAGACCCTACAACCTCCCTAGATAGTCATCAAGATACTTGCCAAATTCATGCTAATATTGAAAAAAAAAAAATAATTGTTGCAAAATAAGCCTATTATTTCTTGTTCTACCACTATTAGACATGAAGTATACTTAATCACTCCCTCTTTTCCTTTGCATTTTATTTAATATTTCAAGCCCAGTATCACCGTGCTGCCTCAGTTTCTTCTTTCTCTTGATGTTTTTCTTTCACATCCTTAATAGTTTATATTGCTGTCCTCTAAACTCTCTCCTATTAGTCTTTTTTTTTTTTTATGTCCACTTCCCAATCCTAGAGGCATTATGCCAGATGACTCTCATGCCAAACAAAGTATCATAATTACCTTCTATGTCTTACACGCATTATTCCACTTAATGAAGCAGAGGTTGTAGGGAAAGGTAAGATGTTTTATTAGCCCCATGAATATAATTTAGATTATCACAGCTGCAGTAGTACCATTATGCACTTTTGTAATGCACTGCAGATTTTTCCCCTATAAAGGAATTATTCCCGATTTGTTTAGGCAGAATCATAAATAACGCTGCTAATTTACGGTAAGTTTGCAGTCCATTGAAACACCCAGTTCTTTTCTGCCATAGTGCCACCTGTCAAGTTAGTCCCCACTTTTTATTTTACCATTGTATTTTGCATTTTTCCCTTTCATTGTTTTTTATGTTTTTGCCCTTTGTAAGTCTTTTTAGTATTCCTCCCCCCTCCTTGCCCCCAGCTGTGTTACTTTTTCTTACTAATCTTTGCTTTCTTTTTATTTACAGATCATTAAGAGGTCCTAATACACCGTTTAGTTTCTCGTTATCCTTCTTCCATGTCAGCATACTTGCGTGTTTTCAAGTTTCTGAAACTTCTTATTTCATTTTTCTGTATTTGCTGATTTGTTTCTTCTAGATCACTTACAAGAAAATTCTCTTCAGATTAGTTTTAACTTGTCCTCCCTTTAATCTCATGTAATTATTCTGCTTTCTGAAGCAAAGTTATCTCATGTACAGTGCAAGAACTCATTGGATAATCTTTTATTTATTCATCATGTCAAATTTTAGGAAACTAGCATAGGTTCTTGAGTTGCCTTCTGTAGCTAATACAGTGAGTTTACTTGCCAGTATGTCTTCTGATTCATCTATATGGTGGATATCAATAGTGGACTAAAATGTGTTAAATTCCATTCCTATTGGACTACACTACTTTCCTAACAACTATCCCTAAGTAACAGATCCTGTCCTTTGGAGCTTCTACTAAAAACAAAGCAACAACAACAACAACAAAAATACATAAAGCAACCGTTGTAAACATTTTAGAATATCATCTCCTGCATAGTTTTATATCCAGAGGCATTTTGGTACCAGAAGTTTGGAGAATTGGGAGGGAA
>VFFE01007237.1:1250858-1293486 GCA_008921705.1 Burhinus oedicnemus | reverse complement strand
GGGGGGGGGGGGGGGGAGAAAAAAAAAGAAAAGCAAGCTTTAAATGAAAACTCAGATTAAACCTTAACCATGCATCCACCATATCCTCTTCCATAGAAAAGCAATATTGGGTCCTTATTGTTTATATTGTATCCTTATTATGCTAACCTATTATATCTCTTTTGTTTTTCAATTCTTTTGCGCATTTATTCTAACAGAAGTGATGACGGAAAAGACGTACTTGTTCAGCAGTTTGAACATAGGTGGATTCCAATGTGACTTTACTGTGGACCAAAGATCACAGTAATAGTTTTCAGCAGTTTTTAAACTATCAGTGAAATATCACAGAACCATTTTCAGGGATTCCTACTCTACACAGTCAAAAGCTTTCTTTGGCTTGATTTATTTAGTACCAAAGGCAGATATTTGCCTTCCTCATTAAATCTATTATTTACAAAATTGTCCTTCTGTGATCTCTTACATTCACTTTCACCCATCCAGTCTCTATTGAAATTAATCTTTTAATATTTCTGTATCACTACAGAGTTAAAAATTCAGCAGGTATGACAAGCTTTCCAGGAACAGGCAAGCCATTGTAAACTTCATCAAAATGACAATAGCTGTTTCTCATTTTTCACCTTTGTGTCCTACTAGAGATACAGATAGTCACAAACAATTTATTGACTATTATTTGGAAGTCAGTTTCCCTCAGTAAAACATGAGTGCTCTCGAGCATAATTTTATTTCCCTTTTCAATAACAGTAGGAAAAAAAACCCCACAACCCTACAGTTATATTTCTCCCTCAACCTGAAACACAGTACTTTTCAGGTAAAGAATACTAATTATTCTGACAGTCATCTGTGGATGTCTTACCAAACCTTAAGTCTATTTAAAGCAGTTTATATTTCTTGGGTACAGATACAATTTTGCAATACCCATATTCTCTAGCATTGCAGATACATGAGGCATTTACATCTGCAACTTGAAGCTGTAGTGGTTTTGCTCCGGAAGAACGCTGCAAGATTTTGGGCTCGGCTATAATTGTACCTGGAGAAACAATTAAAAATATCCCCAGATTCTTTTGGATGACTCATAATCTGGACCTATACATTTTTTTCCTGTTGGAATAACTTAGCTTTAATTTTACAGCGACCAATCTATTTCGATCTTTCCTCCTTTTTAATACATATCTTAGAGTTTCTCATATTATATCTGTAAGATAATTAGTGTTGTGCATTTGCAATTTTTTTTTAGAATGTTCAATCTGTTGTGAATTATTCCTAGTCTAAGAACAGTTTGTCCTACTTTAAGCTTATGTTAAAGTCTCTCATTTTAAAATTGGAACGTTTCTTTATTAAAGTCATGTTTTCAGAGATACTTTCATATAAGAACCGCTTACTACATTCACTTCATTGGCATTAACTTTATATTAGTTAACATATTTCAGGTAATATATTTATGATAAATTATAATAAAAATTCCTGCTACATAATATATTTATATATTACTTAACATGAATATAGCACATCCCTTTTCAGAGAATAGAAGTGCAGCCTGCCATCTTCTTGAGCTGTGACTCTTCTGTTATTCCATTCAAAATAGCAGCTACACACATATGAATATACTAGGTTTGTGGGCATTTGTATAAGCTTATTTCATCTAAACGTGTATATTTTGGAGCATATTTTGAGAAATACATGCTTTGTGAGGATTTTTTAAAAATATTTTTAGTCTTAGCAGATGAAAGGTTGTTGGATGCTTCATTATCATTATTTTAAAAGCAAATATTTAATCTGGTGGTAAAATTCCCTTGTTTCTATTGACTTTTTTTTTAATTTATATTTTTATTTTTGTTTTCTGTTCTAATATAGCTGTGATGTGCATCCAGTTTTCATTTTTAATTGATAACCTAAACCAAATGCTTTGAAAACAGACCTATTCTCTGCTGAAAATTCTGACTTATTGCACTCTCTGAAAGACTGAAAATTAATAAATTGTCTTGATAAATTGCTAGGTTACAGTTATTGTATTCTGAACTTTATCTGACCAGAACCTGAACTTCAATTCAAGGAATAACAAGGTAATCCTTAACTTCACCTTGCTCCAGGCTGGAGAATAATAGGAGCTAGACATTCACGTAGCAGAGGTTTTTTTCTCTACCTGTTCTGGCATCTGAGCTGTCTGGGGCACCTATAGCAGAGTGAAAACAAATCCCAACTGTCCTTGTTCCTTCAGCGCCAAAAGAAGAGGAGCCCCACCATCACAGGAGCTGTAACTCACTGCAAAGGCTACAGCAGGGGCTGTGCTCAGAGCACCAAGACACCTCAGCATCTCTTGCGTGCATCGTCCATTGGAGGAGTGTTTCTTACACAACCTTTCTGGTAACACATACAGTCCTTCTCCAATGAGATGAAAACACTGCCCAGAAATACAGTTGTAAATTCAGAGTGATGCCAGTAAAATGAGGACAAAAATTCTATTTTCACAGAATTTTTAATATTAGCACGATCTGTCTGTATTTAATACAAAATTATATTAACTTTAGTAAATACAGGATTATGCTCAACATCTGCAGTTGCAGAGTTGCATCAGCAAAATACAAGAACAATTTCATATAGGAAGGTTAATATAAAGCAAAATAGATTTCATATAAACAAAAGATTCTATGAATGATCTTAGTTTTGATTCAGCAATTCTGTTTTTAATAAATATTGAAGTGAAAAAATGCAAAAATTTTATTTTTTCATAACACTGTACTGTATTTAGACTCCATAAAATTTGGGACATCTGAGAAATATTACATAGTTATATAGGATGACTTATATAGGCTTCAAACTGGAAGAGGGTGGATTTAGACTAGGTCTCAGGAAGAAATTTTTCACTCTGAGGGTGGTGAGCAGGTTGCCCAGGGAAGCTGTGGAGCCCCATCCCTGGAAGTGTTCAAGGCCAGGTTGGATGAGGTTTGAGCAATCTGGTGTAGAGGAAGGTGTCCCTGGCCATGGCAGGGGGGTTGGAACTAGATGATCTTCAAGGTCCCTTCCAACCTAAACTATTCTATGATTCTATGATATAAAGTCATGTCAAGGCACAGAGATTTATATACATAACCTCAATGGGATGTAACAGAATGAGAGTTAAACTTGTAAGTCTGACCCACTAAACTTAGATTCATATATGTAACAGAGATTTTTCTATTGAGGTTAATTTAAAAAAAAAAAAATAGAAATAGGATATTGATAAAATCTACTACAAATATTCAACCACATTTTTCTCTCTACTTGCTTTAGAGATCTCATATTGTCTAAACCCAGAGATATAATCCTTTCTCCAGATAATGGATTTTGTAATCATTCTTTTCTCTTGCCTTACCTAGCTATAGAAAACAAATTCCAGTCTCTTAGACAATTGCCACAAAAATCATATTTCCATATTTCACCAAAAAAACCCTAAAACAAAAACCCCAAAACCCACACTGAACATGTAACACAAATCAACTATAAAACACAGCAACTGGGCTTTCTTCCATGGAAAAACTCAGATAGTAATGCCTGTATTTATATAAACAATGTTATCTGAGAAGAAAGAAGACCACCTAGCATGCCCACCTGAGCTTCAGTAAACTCAAATACATATTTCTGCTTTTGCAAGAGCACTTTTCAACCACAGGATACAGGATAATGCCATGTTTTCCATTTCTCCTTTGGGACATCTGCCCTCCAACTCTTGCCTAGTTGTTAGATTACTTAACTGACAACAGAAATCTCTAGTTTAAGAGCTCTTCTTACTACATAGCAAACTATGCCTTTAAGTAATAATCAGGGGACAGGACATAGGAACACTCACTGGACTACAGCGCCAGGCTCATCGTTGCTAGTACTTTCTCAGTCCTAAAGTACTTCTTGAGGTACAAAACTATCCAACTGTAGATGGTGATCTTCAAATACCAAGAGTAACATTGTCCTTCCTGTCCAAAACTGGTATGACCTAGCTGGTAGTCTGCAGATTTTTCTCTTCTCTTGTTTTTCCTGTTTGTTCTCTGACCAAACGTATTTGCATTTCCTGTTGCATTGACATACCATCTTCAGTTGGAGGGACATAGAGTTTATTCCACTGTGTAAGACAGTCAGTAGATAGGAGAGGGGTTTTTGGACATAAAATATATGAGTTTTGTTGCTCTTCAAGAAGAGTAATAAGTGCTTGTCTACCAGCTTCTGAGTAAAGGTTTTAGCAAGCACATCATCATCTAAAAATATATTCATACAACAATTTCTTTAATTGATAAAAAATTGTAGTACAACTGCACTAGTGGACCAAATTTTATCAATGTATGTGAGACAGATAGTTTAATGGATTTGCCCCTCTGGAAATTTAGGTTAAGAACAAATACTTTGCCCATTGATAACAGCACCACACGAAGAGGCTGTGCAACACTCATAATGGGGGTGATTTAAAGATTCCTTAATATAAGGATCTTGCAGGATGAAGAAAAATATATCTCAGGTGTAAAGCAAGCAGCAGTGATAGTTTTGCTGAATTGAGAGAGCACATAGGCACTTGAAACATGCTTCAAGTAGCACAGTATGAGCTCTGGATCTCTTCTTCAGTAGTTGTACTACAGAAAGCAAATTGACAGTAATACAGTTACAAAAGTCTACAATATGAATTCACACCATGACTCCTTTCCCATGCAGAGCTGACCTGGGAGTACTGTGATTTCTCTGCTATGAAAGAGGTAACTACAGAGCTGTAGGTCCTAAGTGGACCAAGGGTGCCTCTAGAATACCTGTTGGAGCTTCTAGGGCACCCCTCGTCTTTCCCCAGCCACTGAAACCAAACTCAAAATCATTCCTACATAGATTCATACTCAAGCTGTCTTTAAATGGGAACAGGAATGCAGAGAGGGAAGAGGAAAAAAGAGGAGGAACTCAAAAATCAAATTGTCAAGACCTAGACAAACACAAGCATTCTTGTTTCTCTGTAGTGCCTGAATGCTGCCTCTGTGCTGCACCTGACAAAGCTTGTGGGCAAAACAGAGTTTAAAATATTTCCATTAATTTTACTCCCTTGCCTCCCTATTTTCTTACTGAATGGTCACTGACAACTGCATGTGGTACCTGATTTAAGGACTGAATTCACTTGCTCATACATAGATGTCTTGTGCTGTCAGAGATACTTTAGGGTATCCCATCTGGCCCCAGCTGCTACTCCAGTAGATCATAGGTTTCGCACAGGTGTCATATCTGCCAACACCTGAATGCTTATGGTACCCCAGTGCACCTCAAACAGCACTTACTCATTTTCACTCAAAAGTGAAAATGTGAGCAACTAAGTAAAACCTTAAGTGACTTTCTTTAGGGGGTGATAAATATTTTGGATCCCATTCTGATGATTGCAAAATACTCCCTATTTGTTCAATGAGGACCAGCCAGCTGAATGTTAGACCTTGCGACATATAGTAGTTAGTCTCCTATGTCTATAGCAATAAATACAACAATTATAATTTGTAAACTTATATAGGATTATCAACTTTACCATGTTAGTTATAAACCATAAACATGTCTTAGACTAGAACTTAAATTAGGCAAGGTACAGAAGATATTTAATAACATTTTGGTCTTGATAAGGATGAACGATAGCTGAGCCTAACTGTTCCTGTACGTACCCCAGAAATCAAGAAGCACATGAAAAATATGGATATTGAGAAGCAAATACAATATATTGAATTTATCATAGTTTTATGCTTATATGTGTGTGTGTTATATCTTAATAAATAAGTGTGAAGTGTGTGATCAAGTAGCATTACTGTTTACCAGCATGTTTACAGTTTTATACAGAATAGTTTTCAGAACAGTATCACTTAATTGTTGCTGCACAGGTACCTCTGTACATTTAAAGAAATGTTAAAGTGTGCTTGCAAATTCTGCATAATATTATTTATATCCTGACTAAGTGGAAAAATATCAGTATTTTTCTGTAGAACTCTTGGTTTATCAAGAGTATTTTAATTGCTCTTTTCAGAAAATGGGAGCATTTGCATATCTATGGCAAAGTGTCAGTTTAAGACATATCAAGTCAAGCTATGTGAGTCATACTGTGTCAGAATACAAAGCACAAAGTAACTTTAGGTAAATGCTGCAACCTGACATATGTCAGAATCAGGTACATCATTACCAAGGTAATCCAATCTATGACAACTTCATTATCTAAAATTTTCAATGCAGAAAATCCATGTTAGCTATGGATTGGAAAGGTCTCTTC
The DNA here is from genome assembly GCA_008921705.1 of Burhinus oedicnemus. Classification (NCBI taxonomy): domain Eukaryota; kingdom Metazoa; phylum Chordata; class Aves; order Charadriiformes; family Burhinidae; genus Burhinus; species Burhinus oedicnemus. The sequence continues at coordinate 1,287,248 of VFFE01007237.1, read as the reverse complement.
TACTCTTAAAGGCTCCATTTCTTTGGTGCAATATTGTAAGTAATTTGTATGTCCTGCTCAGAACTACCTTTGTTCAGAGGGAGAACTGGTTAAAACAAAACTAAGATAGCATAACATTTGTCATACATGAAAAATCCTCAGGATCAGCAATGTGACACAAGGAGAGGGGTACTTAAAAACAAGAAAGTTTAACAATTGTGCATAGTTAAGTAAATTCTTGCTTTAATAATACAAGAAAACATTCACATAGCTTTGTTAGGGGCATTTAACTTTAGCTGCTATTTCAAGTACCTATAATCTGTTTATAGAGTCTCTAAGGAATCCAAAATTCATTTAGAAATCTAAACTCATAGTACCTTATTGCCTTTCTTAAGCCCCATTGCCTTTGTGAGAAACAAAGGTTCCTAATTCAGCCACCTAGATAGATGCTTAAGCATCTACTAATATCTCATAGTGATTTGTTGGTCCTGAAAAGAGCGGGAGAGCAGATTTCAACCTCTTCAGGGATCTGCTTGGCAGGGTACCATGGGATAAAGCCCTGGAGGGAAGAGGGGACCAAGAAAGCTGGTTAATATTCCAGGATCACCTCCTCCAAGTTCAAGACCGATGCACCCCAACAAAAAGCAACTCAGGCAAAAACTCCAGGAGGCCTGCATGGATGAACAAGGAGATCCTGGACAATCTCAATCAGAAAAAGGGAGCCTATAGAGGGTGGAAGCAAGGACAGGTAGCCCGGGAGGAATACAGAGAAACTGTCTGAGCAGCCAGGGATCAGGTTAGGAAAGCTAAAGCCCAGACAGAATTAAATCTGGCCACAGATGTCAAGGGCAACAAGAAAAGCTTGAGAGTACAAGCTTGTACAAGGTACATCAGTGACAAAAGGAAGACTAGGGAAAATGTAGGCCCTCTCCAGGAGGGAATGGGATACCTGGTGAGCCAGGATATAGAGAAGGCTGAGGTACTCAATGACTTTTTTACCTTGGTCTTCACCAGCAAGTGCTCTAACCACACTGCCCAAGTTGCAGAAGGTAAAGGCAGGGACTGGGAAAATGAAGAACATCCCACTGTAGGAGAAAATCAGGTTTGAGACCATCTAAGGAACCTAAAGGTATACAAATCCATGGGACCTGATGAGATACGTCTGCAGGTCCTGATGGAACTGGCTGATGAAATTGCCAAACCACTGCTCATCATATTTGAGAAGGCGTGACAGGCCAGTGAAGTTCCCACTGACTGCAAAAGGGGAAATATAACCCCCATTTTTAAAAAAGCAAAAAAGGGAGACCCAGGAAACTACAGGCCAGTCACTCTCACCTCTGTGCCCCACAAGATCATGGAGTTTCTCTCCTGGAAACTCTGCTAAGGCACATGGAAAATAAAAAGGTGATGGGTGACAGCCAAAATGGCTTCACTAAGGGCAAGTCATGTCTGACAAATTTGGTGGCCTTCTACAATGGGGTTACAGCATTGGTGGATAAGGGGACAACTGACATCACCTACCTGGACTTGTGCAAAGCATTTGACACTGTCCCGCATGACATCCTGGTCTCTAAATTGGAGAGGTATGGATTTGACGGATGGATAAAGAACTGGCTGGATGGTCGCACTCAAAAAGTTGTGGTCAAGGGGTTGATGCCCAAGTGGCGACCAGTGATGAGTGGCATTCCTCAGGGATCGGTATTGGGACTGGCACTGTTTAACATCTTTGTTGGCAACGTGGATGTTGGGATTGAGTGCAGCCTCAGCAAGTTTGCCAATGACACTAACCTGTGTGGAACAGTCGACACGCGGGAGGGAAGGGATGCCATCCAGAGGGACCTGGACAGGCTTGAGAGGTGGGCCCATGAAAACCTCATGAAGTTCAATAAGGCCAAGTGCAAGGTCCTGCACATGTGTCAGGGCAATGTCAAGCACAAATATAGGCTGGGCAGAGTATGGATTGAGAGCAGCCCTGAGGAGAAGGACTTGGGGGTGTTGGTAGAGGAGAAGCTCAACATGAGCCAGTAATGTGCGCTTGCAGCTCAGAAAACCAACCGTATCCTGGGCTGCATCAAAAGAAGTGTGGCCAGCAGGTCAAGGGAAGTGTTTCTCCCCCTCTACTTGTCTCTCATGAGACCCCACCTGGATTACTGTATCCAGCTCTGGAGTCCCCAACATAAGGACATGGACCTGTTGGACTGAGTCCAGAGGAGGACCACGAAGATGATCAGAGGGCTGGAGGACCTCTCTGATGAGGACAGGCTGAGAGACTTGGGGTTGTTCAGTCTGGAGAAGAGAAGACTTCGAGAAGACCTTATAGTGGTCTTCTAGTACCTAAAGTGGGCCTACAGGAAAGATAAAGAGGGACTCCTTATCAGGAAGTGTAGTGATAGGACGAGGGGGTAACAGTTTTAAACTGGAAGAGGGTAGATTTAGATTAGATAATAGGAAGAAGTTTTTTACAATGAGGGTGGTGAGAAACTGGAACAGGCTGCCCAGGAAGTTGTGGAGCTCCATCCCTGAAGTGTTCAAGGCCAGGTGGGATGGGGCTTTGAGTAATCTCCTCTAGTGGAAGGTGTCCCTGCCTATGGCAGGGGGGTTGGAGCTAGAGGATCTTTAAGGTCCCTTCCAACCCAAACCACTCTGATTCTATGAAGGAAGATAGTTCTTGTTTTTCTATTAGCAAAAATATTTGACTTTACTAAGACAAAATACTGTAGCATATAGGAATAATCTTATTCAAACACATCTCACTTGGCATGCTTCCAACAAAAATTACCTTATTTTGAGACAGTGGGTACAGTTCATTATAAAAAGCCATTTCATTTTACATTTCTCCAGGTAGACAACCAAGATAAAAACCTATATACTTTTTTTTTTTAAAAAAACTGGCATGATGACCATGTCTGATCACGGTTTTTAACTGCTTGTTTGAGACAATTCCAGCCATTTCAGAAGGAAAACTCTTGGGAAACCTTCCCCAGGGCTCTTTTGTGAAGTGAAATTTGAAGACAACTGTCCTCATGGAGTAACCTTTACTTGAGAGAGAAAGAAACACAACATTCTTCCCAAACTTTGATTGCTTGCTTGTTTGTGGTTAAGTTGGTTCAGCTGATTATTTGGATTTTTGATTTTTTATTTGCTAATTTGCTATCTTGCCTGTTTTAGTATGAGTTGCCGTAAATTTCGTATTGTGAGAGCACTGGTGGTCTGAAGACAGGTATGAATTCTATGAATTCAACAATAAAGATTAGTCAAAAGGACAGTCCACATAGCTAGTGTGTCTTAGGAAATTTCCACTTTCTATGAGCATGACAAGTTTAGAAATTGCAGCATGGCCAAACTCCTTGAAAGTTAAACTGTTTAAGTATAGTGCTTCCTGAATCTGTGGAAGTTAGCTTTAGGCAGAGAATCATAAAATCACAGAATACCAGGTTGGAAGGGACCTCAAGGATCCTCTGGTCCAACCTTTCATGGCAAAAGCACAGTCTAGAGAAATGCAGCAAACAAAGTGCTGCAGTCGCTGGTTTAACAATGGGAGAGTTCCTGGGAAAAGGAGGAAGAATCATAAAGGACTAAAGCTAGCTGCCTTTTTTTTAGGAGAGATACTTAGAGGTGACAGTTACAATGGATCTTTCTCATTCATTATTTATGCTATTGTTACATTCTTGATCCCCTCAGTATTACCACCAATGCACATGCCTCAAATCCCATCGCAGACTGCATTGTTATGTTCCTTTTTAACACTTTAAAAGTTAACTGATTCTTTTATCTGGGTACATTTGGTACATGTGCCTATATCTTGTACAAACTGGTTGTCCTGTTGAGTGATGCTTACTCCCACTGACGTCTGCTGTGATAAGATAGAATGAGTCACACTAGGTGTTTATAAAGGTTAACAAGTAATATATTCAGAGCTGCAGATAAATCATGATGCCCTTCTATGTGGCAGATGCTACAGAGCAAATTGCTAAGAAATGCCTAAAAGTAGGTAAATAAATAGGTAGACTCAGCAGCTCTAAAATAACTTCAAAGGTGCACTTTCAGAAAGCTGAGCATTATCTCTGCAAAAAAATAGTGACACTGTGAATGACCACTGAATATTACTTTGTTGTTAAGAATCTGGATACATCATAGAAAAAACACTTTTTTAGTGTCTTGTCACTGTGTGCTGCCAGTGTTAAATGCTGTTCACATCTTGATTTTGCAGCTTTTACATCACGCCAGATCTGCCCCCTCTCTAGCGGATTTGCTAGCCAAGACAAAACAGCATAATGGTTCTGTTCTAGCTCCCTGCCCCTCTGCTACAAGAGTCAAAGAGACAGTCAAAATGCACTGGTTTGTGGTTTTGGGTTTTTTTTCTTTTCTTCTTTATGTCTTTCTTTCTTTCTATATCAAAGGAGCCAAGGAAATAATTGATCATTCCATGAAGGATTTGATAACTCAGTATGTGGTATCTCTCCTCTGAAACACCACTGAAGAAAGGCTTCAGCACAATCTGGAGCGGTACTATCATGTTTAGTTAGGCTAATTTTCAGAAGTCATGCAAAAGTGATGCGCTTGTTCCAGTCACTACACATGACTGCATGGAATCAAACTGAAGACATGTTCAAGCCAAATTCTAGTTCTTCCCATTTCATTCTGTCAAACAAACATTTTCCTCAGGTTTCTACAAGTATGTTACCCGGTCTTCTTCCTACAAGAAATCATATAGTTCTACCACTAGACTACAAGTTGTTATATTCTGTCCTTGTGTTGGCTCTATGCAGTTATGAAGTACTAACTCTAACCTTCCTCCATCCTTTCCTGATGTGGGAGTAAAACATATACAGTCAAGGCTCTGGATTTTCTATGCTGATGCAAAAGCCCATAGAAGATTATTGCAAACTGCATCTGTTCTCCAAAGCAAGGTCACCTAGTAAATCCTGAATAGAAGGAGGAATATTTACTCCACATTCCCGTATGCTAATTCTAACATACTCAGTACTTTGTGTTTCCTGTTGCCTGGATCTAGACAGGTCCCTGTGCAGTCTATGAAACCATTATGTCACTCTATGGATGTTTCTACCACTGAGACTGTCTAAAATTGTTCTTCAGAGGCACCTACTTTCTCTACTGATTGGGGAGGGAGTCCATCTGTTTAGCTAAGGTGCTGTGAATCAGGCTACCAAGCCAGCAGTCCATTCATCAGACATTGGAGTATTTACTTCAGGTGAAGATTTTACATTTCAAAATGCTGACTACTTATACTGAATATAAAAACTTTTATCTGTACAGTTATAGTATTGTTTATTGTGATGAAACAGTCTAGCTCAAACCATCATTACAAATCTGTACATGAACTACACTGAATCATCTGATAAATACATTTGTGGAAATTCTTGAAGACACAAATTGGCACCAGTGTTTAACTTAAAATAGGTTTCAGTAAATTAGGGTAAAAGGCTGCAGTTTTGATAGCCGTCTTTAGGACAGTTTTGTCACTAAGTACTGTCGGTGTTTCAGGTTTCAATTTGTTTCTGTTCAGTTTGTCTTTATAACTTTAGCCAATTTATATTGGACAGCTTGTGCTTTAGTTCCTCATCAATAGCCTGTAAATAATGTAATACAGTTTTAATACAACACAAGTGAATTTATATAAAATAGATATAAAAGTAACAAGGATAATATTTCTAGACAAAAATACTGTATTTTTCTAAATGATTATTACATAAAATTACAGAATACAATTGAGCAAAAATGGTAAAAATACAGTTGAATGTAACAGTTGTATTGCTTTATATACAGCATAGTTCTTACAGAACACAAATAATTTTTCAGAAATGTATTCATGTTTCATTTTCTTAGTATTCAGAGTAAGTATTTAAGAAATTTTACCCTGAAAATGCAACTGAGTCATCTATGACAAATATAAATTAAATAAATAATTGTTTGATCATTCTTAAGAAGACAAATGTAACTGGGTTACTGCTGCATTGTAAAATGATGGGGTGATAAAGCCTTTATAATCTCTTATAAATCAATGACATAGTCCCTTCTCCTTACATGGAATTGTCCAGTCTCTTCCATTTTCAAGCACTTTCTTGCTATTAACTGCCACCTTGTGCTGTTCCCCCAAAGCTCAAATTCTGTGAAGGGTGAATTGTTCTAATCAACTAGAAGCAACCAAAAAAAGAGAACTTTGCTCGATTACAGTTAAAAGTGTCATATTTTGGTCTATTGTTTCTTGAGATATGGGTTGCTGAAACCTTGGAGAATATGCTAGAAAAGCAACTTCAAAAGCCTGTCCCAGTCCTACTCTTCCCAAGTCATCATAGACAATATCCTTGAATAGATGGATCTTTATCTTTTTTAAAATCAAACCTTTCAAGCTTGCCTCGTTTCCGGAAAACTTGGTCTTGAACATTTGTTTGACATTTTCAGAAGTATCTAAGCCCTACTTTCAAAAGTGACTTAGATATGTTAGTCCCTAGTGACATGCAGGTATCTAGGTGTTTCAACACAAGATAAACACTTTAGATTTTTGACAAAAAAAGAATTTTAAAAAATTGTTACAAGTGCTCTCCATGGGCAGAAATGTACCAGGTGGAGAAAAATGAGCAAAGGAAGGAAATCGAGAGCTGACTAACCTACTGCTTTGCTAGAAAAGCAATAGATTGTAAGATACGTTTGTTTTCTTGCTTTTCATATAAGAAAAAAAAGCAAAATTGATAGTTAGATATGTAGTGGTTAAATGACTCTCTAAATTTGAGCTGTGTCACTCAAAATACACTCTTCATTTTGAAATCACCTCATTATTATATCCTATTTGTTATGACAATAAACAAATGCCAGCCAGGTGAATTCATTAGCTGCTAACTTAAGGCTAAACAAGAATTAAAGCTCTTTACCAAGAGCTGCATTCTACAGCCAGGTGTGAGCTTGCTCCCATGTTATGTCCGGCAGTGCTTCACAGTATAACGGGAGAGGCCTTGTCTTGCACACTGCCATGCCCTATTTAAAGTAAAGGTGATCATTCTCAGGTTTACATTTCTTCTTCAGCAGATGCAATCAGTGTTGCCACATAAAGGTCACAATGCCTGCTAGAGATAAGCACCTGAGGAAAACAGTAATCTCACCCAGAAAGGGTCTAAGTGCTACTTACAATAAGAGATCCACTTTTCAGGGAAGCTGCATAGATCTTGAGAGTACTTCTTCACCTCAATTCCCCTTCCTTCCCACCACTCTATCACATCACATTTAATCCCTTGCCCCAACTTAGTGCCCATTTATAAAAACAATGTCAGGTCACAGAATACAGTTAAAACTGCTTTGGTCCCTAAAATAAAGATTACTATAAAGATTATTCCACAGTTAGAGAGGGTGATGAACTCTTCTAACAACAGAAGTTAACAAAAAAAGTGCTTGCGTTAGCTCATGAAACTGTATCCAAAGCTATCATCAAGGCCAGTCAGAAAATCAAGTTTCTCCAGCACTGCAGATGTCTGACCCTTCAGAGCAGAACAGGACACACCATCACAGAGCGATTTAGACCTTCTGGATCTAATGAAAATGCTCAACACAAAAATTCATCAAGGGCAACAAAGAAAGAAAAACAAATGTACATTATTTCACAAACCTGGCTTCACTTGCTGTTAGAGTGAGGAAGAAGAACCCCACCCACCTGTCTGAGAGCAAAAGAAGTCTCAATATACAAAAAATACACTTCCAAATTCATTGCTGAAGAGACAGCACTATTAAAAGCATTAGAAGGCTGTTAGCAGTACGGTCAGAGAGGATAAGTGATGAAAATAAAAACAGATCAAAGTATTGTGACAGAGTGATTTTGGACTTTTGTAGACACAGATTTGGGCTTGCCTATTTGAGGAGACAGCTAATTCCACAAGAGAAAAGGGAAAAAAAAAAAAAAAGATACTTTGAACACCAAGTCTGGAGGAAGAGGGGTAAAATAAATGATGTATCTTTAAAAAACTCGTGTGTCTGATTCTTGTCTCCATCATAGCTGCTTTGAGCAGGTCATTTAAGGCTATCCTTTTACTCCTTTTGACCCAAGATATTTTTGGTGTTATGTAGTCTTCTATCTTGCTTCAGCTTGTGCCCTGGAACTACCAGCCACAGAGCTTGCTCCATTACCTTGCCCTGTAGATAGATGAACAGAACAAAAATAATAACGGATCATTCTATAAATTAAATATTTACCTGACAATCTGACTTTAATGTCTGAAACAAAATTAATAATGAATTATTTTTTTCTTTTTCTTTCTGGAGCATCTAGGGGCCCCATTCAAGGACTAAGTCCCAGGATTCAGACAAACATAAAAATATTTTAATCTAAATAACCTAGAAGACTTCTAAATCTGTAATTTTCACAAAATGGTAAAAAAAAAGGAAATATATGGAGATGAAAAAAAGTTTCAATAGTCTCAGTCCATCATCACTAGCTCAGCACCTTTTGTTCTTGGGCAATTTTTGGTCATGGACTTCTCTGTACCTGTACTTTAGGGCAACTCTCAATAAATATCAGAACGACTATTGCTACTTTTGACACTATCATCTGCTCCTCTCTCTGTTTTATTTTTCTTCGGGCCCTAAATACATGTCTATAGGAAATGGGGCAACAGAACACCTCACTGCTCTGCCTTCATGGGACAGGTTCTGAGCAGCTCTAAATGGTAAATTTAATATAATTTTTAATTTTCAATAGTTACGTATAAAGAATAGTATCTATTAATGTACTTGTATTTTGATTTGTGTCACCTTTTTTACTCAAGCATGTATTTAAAATAATATTCAGTATTTATATGAACTTTCAGTGAGACAGTCTTTCTCTTTACTTAAACCTAACAAATACATGTTTAATTCATAACGCTAATATTTCAATGCACCTCTAATAAAGCTACCTATAATAATTAAAAAATTAAAATAAAATCCTACAATCACTGGGTTTCCTTTACCTGGTGTACCTTGTGGCAGGGAAAACATTCACATTACGCTGATTTGTATGAATATTCATAAACAAAATACAGTAACTTTCAAAAATGGTCATCAGGCTTTGGCCTTCCTTTTATATAAGGTAGTGACCATACTACCATAACATTTAACTACTTTCCATTTAAAAGCCTTTCTAAAAAGTGTATTTTCTACTTTGAATAATGGTGTACAAAAACAATCCACCTCAGCAGTTTAACATTCTAAGTGAAACAGTAAGTTTGAATGACAATCTGTTATTCATCCATAAAATGTATTAACTAACGAAAAATAGACGTTTCTCCACAATATTAGTCACATTTCAGTAAAAGACTTAAAACAACTGGGACCTCACAACCTTTAGATACAATTAAATATTCGTATGGCTAAATCAGCAGTAAGTGAAGTGTTTGAAGTCTATCAGAGTTGAGTGAAATAGCTACATAACTAGAAGCTATGAATAAAATGAAAAAAGACAAAGACTTAATCACTAGTCAATTCCTTTGTGGGTAGAGAGAAGAGAATCTAGTTATTTGACAGCTTTTATTTATCCAAAGGCAAGAATTAAGAAATACACGTTTTATAGAAGCATTCTTTCAATAGATCAGGGAATGTATTCCTTCATACAGATGTATATGGCACAAAGCAGTATTCATAAGACATGGCCTAAGATAATGAAAATGGAAAAGCAAATATTGAGTGTAAAGGCAGAGTCAGAGTCAATTTACTGTTCCAGGAAACAATTTTACTCTCTTTCGTTCAGAACCGGATAAATAATTTCCATCCCCACTGCACTAGGGAATCTTCACAGCTATTTTCAAGTTACAAAATCCCTACATTAAGACCTTAAAAAGGTTGTGGTAGAAAATAAAAATATCCAGATATAATTGATACAATAAGAAGCTTTCAGCTTCATGATGTTTTAAAACCAATATCTCAACACACTTTAATTAGACTTTTGTTTGCTCTTCTGAGAGACAAGTCAAGCACTTGAAGACAGAAATAGCATGAACCTGTATGTCACATTCATAAAACAAGCAGCACAGTAAGACAGCATACCTGTAGAAGCATTTGTGTACCAAGAGCCCAGATAAATAGCATTGCCCTTGCTAATTACAGGCCACAGGGCTTATGCTAACTGTGCCTCCTGTCAACTCCACAGGGACCCAGTCCAGCCTGTTAGGTTTGTTAGCAACTTGCTGGGTGGATGCAGCACAGCACCATGCATCTCCTGTTACAGTTCAAGGGTGGGATAACAGCAAAGGCCTTGAAAATATGGGCACTGGTTGAGCAAAGATGTCACAGAAAACTAACAATGCACTGATGGGCAATTACCCGTTGCAGAAAAAAAACGCACCTGCAAAAAGACTACTTCTGCTTTAGGAAAGGGATCAGCAGCCAAAGAACAGTGAGGCATCTGCTGCAGCCTGGAAATAATTTTGCTCCAGGTTCAGACAGGGTGTAGCTCAGGGTGGAGGCCAAGGGCTGGAAAATGCCTTGAAACTCAACCTTCTTATAAAAGGACAGGATCCTGAATGTGGAGATGGGTAAGAGTAAGGAGGTGTTTACTTCAGCTCTGGGTCTTCTTGTTGAAGAGCTCTTGGGCCTGCGCTGTGGTGGCCGAGGACTTGAAGGACTGTTGCCATCACTTCAGGCTACACAGGTCACCTCTGCGGTGTTGGTACTCACAGCTAATATTGGCTATGATTGCTAAGCAGCGATGGTGAGTGAACGTGTAATGATAATGGTTGATAATGAGAACTAACCGTTTCCGTGAAATGTGTTGTTAATGTTGTTAATACCAGTCTAGACAAGCTTTGCTTTACAGTTGCAGGTATGATTTAGCAGTCTTTTAAACATGCCCATTACAGTGATATCTGATACTCTAACTCTAAATGTTATGTGTATATTACATGTATGTATGTGTATACATACATGCACACATGTTCAGGTGCAACAAAAGTTTCATCCCTAAAAGTAGGACGTATTGATAGGGAAGTGAAAGAAAGCTGATCCATATTGTATTCCTACATGGTAAAGAGTGAGTGAGCTTTAAAAAAACCTCTCATTTGCCCTATGTGAAAAAACAATTTTTTTAATCCTCATGGATATTTAAGAGAAACTTTGATTTTAATAACACTTGGATCAGTTATGAAATCAGTCGTGCAACTCTTCTGTAGAACAAGACTCTCTTGTCATTTTGAAGTATTTCTAACTGACTCTTCTCTGAGAAGCCAGGAGCTTGTTAATATTTGAAGGGTACTGTGCATATGAACTGTATCTATCATGAGGGAACAGAATCATTATTGGACAGACTTCAGCTACCATAAATCTGTGCATCTTCACTGATTTCAGAGCAGCTATGCCAGTTTACCATAGTTATGAGTAAGGCCTAATGATTATAGGACTAAACCTAGACCAAGAAGTTGGCAAGGAATTTGACAAAAAAGGATATGCCTGTAAGCATGAATGATCTGACAGAATTAAAGTGCTTATCTTTTGGAATATAATTTCTAGTGCATTTTGTGTGAGGTTTTATGATAGTCTTTATAATTAACCATCAGCCTTTCAAAAGTCAACACATAAGAAGTAGTCCTGCATTGCAGTCCCTCCTGATTCTCCTCATATTGTCCTGAAACGGTTTATGCTGAAGAACTTCAGATCAGCATCAGGTTTATGTTTGTAATCAAAGAATTTAACACAGTCACACAATATAAAAATAATATATAAATGATAATAGACTTAAGACCTCTTCCTCTTAGTTAGCTTTTTATCCACTTCAAAATTATTTGACTAATTCTATCTTCTGTAGTTTAATATTTTCCCATAGTTAACCACTTCAAGTACTTTACTGAAAGAAAGGTAAGTTAGATCTTCCACTTCTCTTATATCTAGGGAATCAGTTATTTTATCAAAGATACCATGTTATTTTGGTATTACCTTTCTCTTTTAAAAAAGTCATGTTGCTGATTTTCCATCCATTTCTATTTCCATAACTAATTTCTTCATAATTTATCCCAAAGGTTTCTGTTCTATTGAAATCAACAGAGATGCTCCTATTTCTTTGGGTTATGTTTTTCTTTCTATTAATTATAGTACAATATTTATTATTTTACAGACATAGTTATATTCCCAATTTGATAAATCAGCTACTTTTATCAAAATTTAAAAGTGTGCCATTTTCTTCATTATTCTGCAACGATAATCATTAACTGTCTTGATCTGCGCACATTAAACTTTGAGTTCTGTTTCCTTCTCAGATGTAGTAATTTCCGTTTCTATTCTGTCATTGCCATCAGCCATCCTATCTCTGCTTCTGGATATACTTTGCTCTTACTGAAAGTGATGCATAGTATTAATAACTTTGATTATTAAAAACTTGAATAATTTTAATCTTCTTTCAAATTTCTTTGGGTCTAGAGCCCATGTCTTCCCTTTTTATATCCATGTCTAAAAGAATTTCAACACTAAACAGACACCAGGGGCATCTCTAAATAGTAACTCACCCCAGCAAAGATCATGCCCTTTGGAGGTGCTTAACTTTCTCTACTAATTATTGGGCCATCCTGATGGCTGCTTAATTTAACTGTTTGCTGACATAAATTTGTCTAAAAGGGTTGACAGTTGAATAAACAAATAAGAACATGGAGAAGAATTATTTACTTATAAATTTACAGCTCTTGCTACTAGTGTTTCCATCCTAGATGTCGTGGGCTCAGTCCAGGTACCACTGGATTCAGTGACAGATTTTTTTTATGAACTTCACTAGCCAGCAAATTGGGATGGAAAATAGGTGTAAATTTTCCAGTGTTTCAAGTAGATTGCTATGCATTCAAGGAGCTAAATGGCAGAAAAAATTCATTTAGAGTGTGATATAATTCATCATTTGAAGCAACAATTCCCTACTGAATTTCACATGGCGCTACATAGGTACTTAGAGGATTGAATCATATATTTTGAACAAAAGATATTCATTTCTCTATTGTCATTCATGTATTATATAATAGTTTAGTTGCTGCCAGAAAAGAAAAGGTGTTTGGGGAGTTGTATAGGAACAGTAAATGGATTTGCAGTTATTAGCCATATGAATTGTATTTCTAGCGTTGACATCAGTAAATGTTGGCAGTGAAAGTGGTATTAATATGAATATTTCAAGCAACTCTCCTGAACATTCAAAGATGATTTTTCTTTTCACAGAGAATATTGATCACAATATACAACGACGGAAGTATTTGAGTAGAAGTTGAGATTGCTTATACAATGATTTGATTCCGTACTCGAAGGTGAATCAGGGGAAGGGTTCAGACTGAGGGAAAGAATCAATAGTATGGAAACTATTAGAGCTTTTCTTCTAACGCTTTGACCCAAAATTGCAGAAGGCAAATGAGATCTGTTGTTCTGGTCAACACATTGTGATTCTGACAAATGGAGGTCTCATAAGATTAACATTCTTGAAAAATGACTACCACTGTAGGCCAAAATTTTGTTAACAGTTATTCAGAGCTTGTCTAAATTAATTTCATTCTGAAAGAGACAGTTTCATCTTCTCAGCCTCATATAGCCACTGGTAACCTATGTTTTTTGATGTAGCCACTGAATCCTTATAATCTGATCATTGTGATCTACGGGATAGATACGTTATGGGTTCATTAATGCATATTTGTATACGTTCCACTCAGAGCAGTGGTCAAGGAAATAGTTGATTTCATGAGAATAAAAGCAGCTTAACCCATCAGCTACTTAGCTGCTTAAGTAATACTTGCACAAGCCTCAGTTTTCAGCTTAACTAATTACAGTAGAGATGTAGGAAACAAGAAGATCAATGGAAGAAGAGAGAAAATAGGTCAGCTGCACTAAAACAGCCAATTCTTATACTCCTCCTTATCTGCACAGCTGGAAAGTGTTGAGTTTAAACAGCTGGTGGGGAAAGAAACAACCCTTTAAGTGCGATGTCTGTTAGATCCATCTCATACTACTGTTAGAGGAACAATCCATTATTTCTATGCACCCTTAAGGAAAAATGGAGTGCCCCTGGAATAGAGAAATGTAATTATGATATTTCAATATGGAATCATAGAATCATAGAATGGTTTAGGTTGGAAGGGACCTTAAAGATCATCTAGTTCCAACCCCCCTGCCATGGGCAAGGACAGCTCCCACTAGACTAGGTTGCTCAAAGCCTCATCCAACCTGGCCTTGAATGCTTCCAGGGTTGGGGCTTCCACAGCTTCCCTGGGCAGCCTATTCCAGTGCCTCACCACCATCATGGTAAAGAGTTTCTTCCTATTATCTAATCTAAATCTACCCTCTTCCGGTTTGAAGTCATTACCCCTCGTCCTATCGTTACATGTCCTTGTAAAAAGTCCCTTTCCAGATTTCTTGTAGGCCCCCTTCAGATACTTGAGGGCTGTTATAAGGTCTCCCCAGAGCCTTCTCTCCTCCAGACTGAACAACCCCAACTCTCTCAGCCTGTCCTCATAGCAGAGGTGCTGTAATCCTCTGATCATTTTTGTGACCCTCCTCTGGACCCACTCCAACAGGTCCATGTCCTTCTTATGTTGGGGGCTCCAGAGCTGGATGCAGTAATCCAGGTGGGGTCTCATGAAAGCGGAGTAGAGGGGCAGAATCACCTCCCTCGACCTGCTGGCCACGCTTCTTTTGATGCAGCCCAGGATACGGTTGGCCTTCTGGGCTGCAAGCGCACATTGCTGGCTCATGTTGAGCTTCTCCTCTACCAACACCCCCAAGTCCCTCTCCTCAGGGCTGCTCTTGATGCATTCTCTGCCCAGCCTGTATTTGTGTTTGACATTGCCCTGACCCATGTGCAGGACCTTGCACTTGGCCTTATTGAACTTCATGAGGTTTTCATGGGCCCACCTCTCAAGCCTGTCCAGGTCCCTCTGGATGGCATCCCTTCCCTCCAGCATGTCAACCACTCCACACAGCTTGGTGTTGTCAAATATATACCTGCTGTTATTTTCAGCACATTTACACATACAGATAAAATCTGTCCCATTCATTAATGGCCATTTTGGTTTTTTTTTTCTTAGTGTTTTCAACTCTTTCTTGCAAACTGTATGATCACTGAAAGAATTCCTCGTAGGTTTATGCAAAATGTTTGACTGGAACATCTGGATCTAAGGTAGCTGTTTGAAAACAACAATTAGGTGTGTTGACAGGGAGTGGGAAAAAGAATAAATTAACTAGAGAGTAATGTGTACCTGCCACATTGTGCACCATAAATTTTCTTCCGTGTATGTTTTAATTGAAAAACTTATGAGAATTTAGGCAATGAAAATTGAAAAGCACAGTTAGATAGAAATTTGCAGTTGGATAAATAACTCAGTAGGAGATCATACTAGAGTTAATGTTAAAAAGTGAATATGAGGCATCAAAATGTTGACTATAGCAATTAGATCTTAAAATCCATTTGATTTTATTGTCAGCACTTATCTAGCAGCCTCTCAAGATGCTATCGTGCTTGCACTGATGTAAAAAACGTTCTGTTGTAGTCATAATTATACAAACTGTAAGCGTAACCAAACTAGATTAAGAATAGCAAATCAAACAGAAAACATGAACAAAACCCTATAATATTATAGGACCATGTGTCATAAAGAACATATGGTACATATGCAAACAGTAACTGCAACAAACAGCCTATGGCTAAACCTATACACCTATAAATGGTTATAAATATTTAAATAGCTGTACAAATAAGAATATTCTTACAAAATTCCTAAGAAAACATATCACCTCTATTAAAAACACAAGAATAAAATCAATTTTCTTTGGCTTCAGAGGAGCCAGAGTTTCATCTAAGAGCAAATAAATTACTTATATTTTTATTAATAATAATTGTCCTTTCATATTTCAAATTTACTTCTACTACTGCAGACAGACTCATTATTTTTCTTGACTTCACATGCTTACTGAGAGACAAAAAATAGAGGAACTAAAGGGAAAAAAAGTAATCCCATAATCTGGGAAGTAAACCCCAAATTATGACTATGTTAAAGTTGAACTGAATTGCTCACTTTACCGTCCAGTAAGTACGAAAAAGCATCTATAGCTTATTGACAGGTCTGTACTAAACAGAAGAGTATCTCTTGTCCCATGCAGTGTATTTCAGTGACTTATTTATTGTAGAGAATTTTGGTCCTCACGTTGTTTATTCAGATACCACCATAATGAGGGTCAAATAAATTCCAATTTCTATTTAGAGTACGTAGTAGCTGTGCTGGAATCAGTCCCTTTTCATGTTGTAACACCAGCATTACAGACACTAGTCTTCAGGGACGAACAAAATTAAATCTTTTTTTTTCTTATATATATAAGTATACCATTGGGCAGAATTTAAAGCACACGTGCACATACACACACACATATACCTTGGCACATTTTGCTAGCCACGAATGACTCTTGCAAGTCAATTCTGGTGAATCCATGTTACACCACTAATTGAGGTAATCAAGGTACTCGGCGTCATAAAATTGTGTCTATTGCTTCCAGAAATGATCTTCTGATTTCATTAGCTTTTAGAATTAGTACTCATCTTTGACTTTAAATAGACTACAAGCTCTGTACCTTGCATATAAATGTTCAGTCTGTCTGTTTAATCATTCAGTTTCAGTATTTTGCATGATGCCATATGTTCCTGTGACTAAACAATCTGCAGTTGCTATTCAGCTGGCTTTTATTTTTGAGATCTCTGGGATTTAAAATTTCTCTACCAGGAGTGCCATTCCCTCCATACCCTGATCTGCCTCTCAGCTTTACAATCAACAATCCATTTTTATATTCCCTAAATGAGAACATGGATGGCGTCATTTCTCCTCATGGTGATGTTAATTACTGTCACCCCATCACACTCATTTGGTCATAACAGAACCTGCAGGGATACATCTGATTAACTTCCTCCTCTTCTGTGTACCTATTCCAAAGCCAAGAAGCTTTATTTCTTAATGATCTCATCTTGGTGTAAATATATTTACTATATTTCAAAGAGAGCTATTAAAACTTGGAGTGCCCTTTTTGTTCTCATAAAATGTAATTTTATTTAGCTTTTTTTTTTTTGTAAATCAAAATTATATGATAACTTAAAAAATTATGGGGTCACTCCAATGTAGACAAATTACAATCAAATATTAATTGTCAGAAATGCAGTTTTCACCACATAAAATTAATAAAAAAACCCCACTGACAATAATTACATATAACAACAATTGAGATGGCACATGTTATGCTTGAAAGGAGAAATAATTGAACTTAATTGGACACCACTGTCTTACTGTCGTTAACGGTATCATTACTAATTCAAGGCACCCATAGGTTAATGACAGATTATAGTGGTTTTCACCTACTCCGGTCTTGATTCAGGTAGGAAATCGACCTGTCCATCAGAATGAGAGAGAGAGAGAGAGTGGGGGAGAGACGTGTAAAGAAGTAGCCAGCCTTGCACCATTTTAGTTCACATTTCAGGAGCAAAATGAACTATATCTGAACCATGTTTTGTGTTATAGCCCATTTAAGGCAGCAACTGTAGCCAGTTGTCACTATCACAGCAACTGATCAGTACCCACACTTCCTAAAATAAGATGTGTCTTAGTGATGGAGATTATTGAAAACATTTCCAAAAATACTCCCCCTGCCCCAAATTGGGCTTTTTATGATTTACAGTTTTATGCACATAAAATCAAAGGCAGGTTTATGGGCCCTAAAGGAAACAGTTGTCACATGTTCAAAGGTACTTTACTCACCAAAGGCAAAATTTACACATTTGCTTTTATGATGGAAGTCAAGAACACATCATGCTGGCAGTTTCTAAGGCTCATTAGACCAACTAATCTGATGCCTTTCTAAATTAAGTTAGCACTGATTATTTCTTAATATCTTTTTTTTTTTTTTTTTACTTTAAAAAAAACTTCTTTGGCTTTCTTTGTCTGAAATCAGCTCCTGGTTTCTGGTGGTACTTAACTCAGCAACGCTGTTTTCTGAAGAGTACCTTTAGTCCTTGTGTGAGATTTAACAGCTTCACTTAGGGTTTTAGCTAACTTCTATGCTCAGCTACTTTGCTGTTTATAGTTTCATCTGTCTCCATCTGTTCTGAATAAAGTTGCAGTAAATCTGGCCCCTTGCCTTTTCTGTCAAGTTTTAAGTGGAAAGGAAGTCTAGAGGGCAGCAGCCCCAGACTTGGAAGGTTTAGTGGAAATCCTTGCTCCCTCACAGACTTGTGTTATATTGAATGTAACAAAACCAGTCCATTCAGGACTTAGGATTCTTAAACTTTGTTATATCTGGTGAGGAGCTGGGGTAAGGAGGAAAAGAACTTGTAAAAGAAATTCTATGAGAATAGGAAATTATCTTCTACATATGATTACAAAACAATTCATTAACTTTAGATACATTAAGCTTTCCAACTTGCTGATCATCTATAATTCTAGTTGGTTTCAGTTATAATAACAGATGTTCCTCTCCTTTATACATCAGATACTAGAAGTTTTGACCTGACTGCTAAAACTAGCTTCTGAAAACTTGAATTAAATTCTTCTGAAAATTCAAATTAAAAAAAAATAAGGAAACTTTAATTATTGATTTCTCTTATAATGTAGATAAACAAAACATTCTTGTCTTGAGCTGGCCTGTGAAGGGAATTATATATTGCTTATATGGTCTGTTTACTGAAATGTGGTCTGATGAAAACAGGTAAGTGTTTGTTTATTTAAAACATTGTTTTATTTAATAAAAAAAGGGAATCACTAATGTCTCAGGATGAAAGGGAAAGAGAGGAAAAGGGAAATGTCTGCCTTCAACAGTGAAACTTTTTTTTATTGAATGATTGTACTAGTTACTTCACATTCTCTCCCACATCCTTCTGAGGGGGAGTAAGCAAGCATCTGTGTGGTGCTTCGCTGCCTACCAGGGTTAACCAACAGCAATATTAGAAAAAAATGTTCACAGACTGAACAGATCCATTCTACAGAGTAAATACCTAAAAACAGACAATTAAAAAGAATCCCTCTTATGTCTTCTTGGTGCAATACAGTTCTGTAGCAGGACACATAGAATAACAACATATTTGTCTTACTAATTGTGAAGTGGCACAGTTTTCAGGCAGCATTAATACTAACTTTGAGATACTACTTGTGTTTAGCTGCAAGCTCCCAAATTTCCATTTATCCGGTAGAGATCTGTTGCAAGCCAAAACTTGTTTTATTTCAGAAAGCTTGATAAATCATTACAGTGATAACATGAAAAGCTGAATTATGCCTTGAAATCATTACATAGCCTCTTAAGGAAGCTGTTTAAACAGCTAACAAACAATACACCAGTAGAAAACTCATCTAGCATTGTCTAATAGAGGAACAGCTTCCACAGAGGAAAGCTGGCAAGAGGAAGTGGATGTGAGACGCTGTGATTTGAGTGAGCAGCAGAAAATTCTGTTCTCTTCCTGCTTCCAAAATTCCTTTGTGCAGGGCAGAGCGCACCTCATCCTGACCTTCTGTTTTGATCTCAAAATCATGTGTATAACCTAGCCATGCTGCATATTGGGCTGTGTCAGACATAGTGAGATCTTAGTCACCACTGACACACCCTGTTTTCCTTTGAAATAATCGTAAGAAAGGAAGAGAGAGGCTTCTGTTCCCTCTAGTAGGTCACCAAGAGTGGATAACAAAAGCATCGCAGTTGTGGAGCACACCACAGACCACGTCCACCTCGCAGTATATATATGCTTATTCACTGAGCAGCCTTATTTTTTCTCTTTTTAACCAATGTCTTCCTTATATAGAAAATTGAGGTAATTATACTTAAGCTTACATACAAGAAGGTTCCCTTTAACATTAAGAAAATGTAACATGAAAGTACTAAGTATTGCTACGCAGGAGAGAGAAGAGTATGAAAAAATATAAAGGTCTGGATGAAGAAAAATCCTCCAAAAATCACACGGAAATTAATTTATTAAAAAATATATATGGGCATTAATATATGGGAAAATATGCTTAAAACCTCCAATATTAAACTCCTTATATGCAGTACCGAAAAAACTTTCAAAAAATAGGAGGTAACATTATAGATCACTGGAAGAAAATGTATTAGGTACCTGAATCCTGCTAAAAAGACATTTGATATCATAGACTGAGACTAGGTGGAGAAGGGATATCCTTCCCTGTCCCTCATGGCTTTCTCCTATG
Source organism: Burhinus oedicnemus (assembly GCA_008921705.1). NCBI lineage: Eukaryota > Metazoa > Chordata > Aves > Charadriiformes > Burhinidae > Burhinus > Burhinus oedicnemus. The sequence goes on along the minus strand of VFFE01007237.1, from coordinate 1,267,110 downwards.
CATCTGAAAGATGAGACTTTGGAGAAAAACTGTTCAGAACTGTAATTAAAAAAACTTTGAAGATGCTCCATTATAATGTAATAAAGCAACATATGCAACTGAAATAGAACAAATAACTCATAGCACATTTCTTACAAGGAGACAAATGCACTGGAGATTATGCAGAATTATTTTTTTAATAGATGAATGAGAGAATTTAAATGCTACGACCACATTATTAAATCGTAGTCACTAGTCAAATTTTTGAGGAGTCTTCCACATGGCAAACTACAGAACAGAGCACAACTATTTTTTTGTCACTTGCCTGCCCCGTCTGGATCCTAGAGAAATCATTCAAAGATGCAAAAAGGAAAACACATCTGTTTGGCCAAGAAGTCGAGTGCTCAGAACAGGGGAAAAACACATTTCCCGAATCTTAGCATCTAATGGAAACATGATGCAAACTAGTATACAGAAAAATTTCTGCGAAGTTTCAGCTTCCAGAGACATTTTCAGCCACACTGAATCTCTGCTAGCACCACTTTGATGAATCCTCACTAGTAAAGTTTTAGGGCTTTATTTCACAGCTGTAGACTCTGGTGCTTTGTGTACCTCATCTGTGTGAGGTTTGAATAGAGTTCACCACCCTGTAAGCAAAACATTTGGATAAATCTTTGTGACGAGATTATTTTTTTATGGTGATTTTCTTCTTAGACCTGTCATTTAGTGTTTTCATGATCTTACTCACAGATTGCAAAAGATAAGAAGAAGGAATCTGCTAAATCTTTATTCACAGACCTAGTGTGGGATTATTTTTATCTCAGTAGGCACATCATAAGCTCAGAAGTAAAGTATCTACTTTTAAATTGGATAACACCAAGGAAATAAAGTTCAGGGAGCATGAAGATACCAAAGAACAAAGAATTTTTAAATGTTGATTTTTTTTCTGTTAGCTAGTGGAAGAGCAGCTAGTGGAAAAAAATTTATAATTTACAAAAGCGAAGTTTGTAGATAGTAGTTATATTGAGTCAGTTTGCTTAAGGAAAGGCATGAAGCTTTAGTAAAACAATAAAATAAAATTGAGATGATGAGTGGTAGAAAGCAAGGTCAGATCTCTGAATATAATAAAAGGCAATTTGGTTTACCTGTGATAAGCATAACCCCAGGAAGGAGACAAACACATAGAATCTTCAATTAGCGTAACATTTTTTATGTTTGTACATGTAGTGGTTGTTATCCAGAAAAGATGGTGACATTATACTACAACTGTTCTTTTCTGACATCTAGCTACATCACTGGCTCCAGGCTACTAGTAGCCTTTAAATGACTCAGGATTGAGAGGTGTTCTCAGTCAGTATTTATTCATTATTTTAAATGTGATAAATTTATGTGTATAGTCTGTTTCTTACTGTTGAATATCCAGCATGTGAAATTTAAGTCATGATTCTTAGCTGTAACCATTCACAGAAATTAAATTCAAAGGGAAAATGAACAGGGGCAGAACTAATTATCACTTACAGTGAATTGAACATTAAGGGATTTTTTTTCTCATTTTATTTGTTCGGTTTTCTGTTGGCATCACTCAATAAGCTTTTGCCATAGCAAAAGACAAAGCTCATGATCCAAAAATAAATTCCACAAGCTCTGACATGCTTTTCTAAAATGAAATGTAGACACCTGATGAAAAATACTCATACTGACAACTGAATAGTTGAAACTGAGGGAAATAGATCCAGGTATCTTGAAGAATAACCTTTAAGACACGCACAAATTTATTGCTACAGAAAAGAATGTGTCACAGAATACTGAATAAATTGGAGGAGATCTAGTCTCCATTCACAATCTATGCAGATATAGCTATGTGAGAAAGCTGCACAGCATTTGCTGTTGTAATAGATGGTACAGTTTTAGCAAGTTGTGTTAGATTCTTACCTTCACAGTGGAAAAAAAAATAAGGAAAAAAAAAAGATAATTTTTATGTAACATTTCTACAGATAATGCACAACAAAATCTCAGAGGAGGAAAGTTTGAAGATAAGGTTTAAAAAGTAGAAATGTATTCAATGTCTTGTGGTAGAAAAAGAAGAATTTCAGAGAAATTGGGCAGTAGAACTGAAAAGGTGATACCCAGTTGTGATTTGTCAATGAGTAAGATGCCAAGAGTGCATAAACAAGGTAAGTAGTTATCGGAGAAGGATTATTATGCGAGATCAGAAAAATGGATAACAATTCTGGAAAGAAATGACGAACTCTTTCTTGAAAGGTTAGAAAGGATAAGAAGCCTGAAAAAATAAGCAGAAAACAGCAGTGATGCAGTTTCACTCTTCAAGCGATCAATCAGTCTGAACTTGGCAACCTAGATTTGCTGAAATTTCTTTAAAAAGTGTTTTTCAGAAAAAGTTATGGTGATATCTTCAGGAAGGAGGACTATAGTGGAGGATGCTATTGCATTGGAAGGAAAATGCCAGAGAAATATGTACATAAATATCTTAAAAATGAAAGCAGAGGAATGGGAAATATGTACTAGATAATGATCCAAACTCTAAGGGTGCACTGAAACTACTCATCATTATCTGCAAGCTAAAGTAGTCTGTGTTTTTACAGAGAGAGGCAAGGTTAGTGCTGCTGGAGGAAAAAAGAAAGTAATGACACTGAGCACCAATAATGAATGAAGGAGTATGAGAGACAGAATTTGACATCATAAATACTACTTTGCAACAGCATTGACTGTTAGAAACACTATTAGAAGGGAAAAATAAATACAATGTGTTTTTTCCACAGACATGTCTCTACAGTCATGACCTTCAAACTGTGTTTTTTGCTACATGTCACTATTTCTCTTTTAAAAGAAATGGAAAGACTGGCCATTGATAATTTAATATTTCCTTAATTTAACAACTTTTGTCTCCAAAGCAATATTATATGATATTATATTACATGGGCATATAATATTATATTATATGCACACATAAAAAATCAAGCAAACAAACAAATGGCATATCGTTTTCTGATATTATTTGTATCAGAATAGCCATCGTCAAGACTCTTCTGAACACAGGTGCCGCACTTGGTTATTCTGTTAAATTTTTGATGATTTTTTTAAATATTATTTTATGAGTGTTTCAAAGCCATTAAATATTTCTGTTTTCAGCTCAAAAGAGTTTTAAGTCTACCTTCTTACTATTCATTCTTTTGTACTGTTTATAGTATTTGCTAATTCTTTTTTGTAGGATTAAAAAGATGAATATGACCAAGAGATGCATATATTGAAATAAGTGTATTGAGATAAATATATAACCTGAGCTCATCATAAATTTTAAATTGAAAGTTTCTTCACTGAAGTATGATTACAGTTTTGGGACACAATTTCAACAAAAATGGAATTAGGGAAAGTTACTTTCTAGGGTTCCCGGCAGAATTTCTAAACAAAACCAGATCAAGAGTGTTAAAACAGCCAGTAGTCTGACAGAGTGTTGAAGATTCAGCAGTAGTTTGATGGAGTATAAGAAAAATTAGAAGGGAACAGTTAAACCCTTTCTTTGTTTGATTTGAACAAGGAACATGAATTTCAGTCTTCTATGTTCAAAGTTAGTATTCCAAGTACTGGATATTTTGTGTTAATATCTGTTTACCCCCACAGAAATAAAGGCATTAAAATTAATTTAAGAGGGAAAAAAATATTTCCTGCCAGGCCATGCAAACCATTTTGTACCACCTGCCAAATCCCACAGCTTGTTTACTACAGTATTTTTGTTGTTGTTGACTAAATTCTACCTACCTGACTGGCATTTTTCCTAGTCTGAAATGAAGGGTTTGTAGTCCATTTCCTACTTGTATTAGCTTTCACTTGCTCTTTCTTGTACAAAGCTAAAAAGTCTGAGAAACTTTTTTTATCATAGATTTTTAATTCAAATAAAATTAAACTCTGCCACTATATACCAACCAAGGATGCTGATAAGGCCTCTAGGCTGTTATTCTGGGTGCTCGAATTTCCAAAGTTGTGTTTTTCAAGAAAGTCTCCTGTTGGTTTCCTTATTGTATTGACTTCCCAAATGCTTATATGCGTGGGTAAACATACAGTCAGATATTCAGCCTCTATCAAAGTATGGCAAGCCATCCATGCCTCCCAGATAACGTAAATATAATATAATTTATGAGTTTAATTCTTCTGATTTGAGTTGAAGAAATATGAATTAGAACTGAAGTTATCTCTAGTATTTCTAGGACATACCTTTAAGTACGCCTTCTGTAGAAATGTTTCTCTAGAGATGCTCATTGTGAGACCAAAAATGGAATCAGCGACTTTGGTCCACAGAGGCTACACCTCCACTAGCAGGGTGCGCAGCCTGGCAAAAGTGGATCAGCAGAGTGGAAACAGGAGTACCAAGAGCTACACGTGCTTTGAGGAGTTAACTTCTGACGAACCTTATTCTGTTCCCATTGACAGATACCTGTGTCACCTAAGTTGGAGTACATTAGGTGTACTCTTGCAATACACCTTCCACTTTTTTTTTGTCCAAAAGGAATTCAACTTATGTTCTCCAAAAGCAATGTACAGAATGAATAAAAGCATGTCACTGGAGACAATCAGGAAATTCAAGTCAGTAAGGTTTTCCTGATCCAAACTGAAGCAAGAACGTTGTTAGCCCATGACTTTGAATGTATTCATGAATGTATTCATGTTTTGCACAGCACAGGCTTTGAAACTATGAATGTCCAAAGATGTAACACATAATAAGTTTTATGACACTAATACAGTACTGTCTAAATGAAAAATGCCTGTGTAACACTTTGACATCAGTTTACAAAAGGTTTGGCATAAAGCTGAAAGTCTGTTATTTTCGGGGTTTTTTTGTCACTAGACCTTCCAGTCATGACAGCATGTTAATGCTTTTTAAAATCTTGAATTGTTGTTTGTTTTCTTCTTTGTTTAAGAATGCTGTTTAAGTGTGTAGGTATATATCTGGCAACATAAGAATATCATAAAAATGCCTGTATAAATATATAACTATGATAAAATAAATGCCTCATGCTCTTCCTATTTAATCTGTGGAAGAAAAGCTTTAAGACATGAATCTCACTTTATGGAGGGGAAACAGCTGTCTGTGAAAGATTTCCCTGCAGATTGTACCACTCAGCTAAGAAATCACAGTAAAAGGTGGGGTTACTCACTCTGCATGGAAATAAAATAATAATTTAAAAAACCACAACATCCCAACCCCGCCACAAGCATATCATATTTATGTTTGGGGAACCCTCCACCTCTTTCTTTCTGTGGAATAGGATGGAAACAATAAAAAATTTGGTGGAAACTATGAAGTGATCTTCATCCTTTTTTGAGACTTTTTTTCAGATTCAGCATAGCTCCAAAGATATCAGACGTGAATGAAACCAGTCAAACACCCTGATGTAGTTTGAGGATTGATGATGTTTATTATTGTCATTGTTTATTTCAAGACCTAATTAATTGTGCTAATAGTGGCCTTAAATGAAAATGCTTTCCAGAACAATTCAACAAACTAATTGTAATGTGTCAGTGACAAATCATAGATAAAGCATTAAATAAGATAACTTTTAATGAAAAAGGCAACATTGCATCACATATCAAAATGAATATATTATAAACTATATATAGTAATCTTTATTGCAAAATCATCATTTAATCAGATAGTAAACAGATTCATATATTTCAAGCTCTGTATAATCACATGTACAATCACATACATGTATGTGTGTGAGTATGTACAATCACACACAATAACTCTTTGTAATACTCACATATATTTACTTTCCAGGTAGGATCAGTCCGAGTAACTGTTTAAATGACAACAATTATTGACTGAAAGTCAATAATAATTAGGTATGAAAATCATATACACAAGGTTTCTTTTCAAAGTACTATGAATGCCACCAGGTATGATGTATTTGTGGTTAAAGCTGGGAATCAGCAAAGATTGGTTATATTCCTACACTACTAACTTCCTCTCAGACCTAGGAGAACTCAATTAATCTTTAATTGACTCTGTTACCCAATCTAAGAAATCAGGAAAATAATGCTTGGCTACATTTATAATGCACTTTGACATCGGTAAGAGAAAAAAGCTGGGTAAGTGCAAGACTGTTCTATATCACAGAACTACCACAAATGTATACAGCTCCAGGGACACACAACATGAGATGAGTGACTGCTCTGCGTACTGCAGCCAAGCATTTTTTAAAACTTTTACCTATCTTAAATTATGGATGCATATAAAATATGACTCAGACGAACCTCATAGGGTTAATTAGTCAAAAATTCTGCCATTTGAGCTTATGACTTTCTGTCTTTTTTCTCAGTAGACACAGAGAATTTATTACCTTTCTCTTTTTGTCAGAATGATCAAAAAAGGAACCAGCACCAAGCAATTTTTTGCTAATGATCTTTTGTAATTATTAAAATTATTATGTTGCTAGAAAAAATGACATTTTTCCTGTGTATCTTGCATCAAGTCTTTCATGTCCTGTGAACTTCTTTAGTAAGATGCTTAATTTACATGAACAACCAATTAGTCTTGTTTTATGTAGAATGTTCTTGCCTGTTGTTTGGCATTACTTTCGCCCTTAATCATTTTTTGTTAATAATAGGTAATATTACCATGAAGTCATACAGCAAATGCTAAATAAGGCAAAGCTATTCATTTCTTTATCTCCTTGTCTCTTTTTTTTTTTTTTTTTTGCAATTTTCCATATTACAGTTTGTTATGAAAAACAAGACATTCTATTTTGGCATATTTTTTCAAGTACTTAGATGCATTGTGGCCCTGTGTGATGCCTTTATAGCAACTCAATTTTAGACCATCCTTTGTGCAAAAAACCCCAGCTGGTCACAGTGGTATTTTTATGCATAGAACAGCAATAGTATTTAGTTAAGAGAATTTAAATATTTTTTTAACTCAATGGTTACTCAAGAAGCGTATGTCAAAGAGACAGCATTTGCCCTGAACTTTCATAGATTGATTTATTATTTGTCCTTCCTATAACTTGATGCAGAACGATTTTCCTGGAGAAAGGAGCTACAATAAGGGTGAACAGTCACTTTATTAGACATTTTGAATTCTTAAATTACTTGTAGTAACTTAGGTTACTGCAAAACATTAAATGATAATGTCTAGGAAGTTGAACTTCAGCTTTATTAATCAGTTCTCTGCAGTCTGTTTACACTTCTAGAGAGGACATTCAGTGACGGCCTCTGTTACTAGCACAGATGATAGATTTGTTGCTGATTATAGCATCCTATAAAAAAGTCATAACTATTTTCAAAGAGATATATATACATATATATATATAAATCCACAACTATATGTCTCCTTTTTATTTTGAGTGGATCAGTACAAATCTCAAACTGTTGCAATAGATTTCTTCACAAATACAATAAAAAGTATTTTGCCTCTGGTAAAAATAGAGCACTGATTAAATAGTACAAACCATGTGAGTACCTCAAAGTACTCCATAAAAATTAAATAATTTTGCTACACACCAACACTGATAAATTTTATTAAATTTGCATCACATATAGGGAATTTGCACCAAATGCTCTAATGTGATTCATCTGCAGAATTTAGAAAGGAAATCGAAGATCTCAGAGGATTTCAAAGTTCCATGTCTAACTGTTAGGTCATCCTCAAAATAAACCATAAATATTTCTCTTTCATATACATCGAAATTATGTAACAATTAAAATTCCAAACAAGTTCTACATCTAACCAAAGTACAGACAAGTTACAAGAAAGATTATTTTGTTCTTGTAATTATGTATAATGTTAACTATGCAGAAGTGCCATGAAAAAAAACCTAAACAAATCCAAAGCAGAAACTTAACTGGACTGTATTATTATTACACTTTAATTAGAAAAAAACCTTGGGTTTCTATTTAAAGAAATACACATTATTCCATGAATGGTTAACACAAATATACTCTTTTTAAGAATTTTCAGGGGTTATCTTGAAGGCTACTGTTAATGTTGACTATTTAATGCATATTTTGCGTATACTAGTAAAAGGCTGAATGACCTAATGAGAATTATTTCACTAGATTTCTTTCCATGGAGTTGGAAAATCTAGCATTTGGGTAAATTGTTATTACTATGTACAGACTATTAGCTGGATAAGTATTGTTTACATAAACAGAAATTTTACAACTAACTGTTCAACAGCTGAAAAACAGTATTAAGCCATAGAAGTAAACTTATGTGCTGATATTAGTAACTACAAGGAACTTGCCTTTAAAAGTTTCATTCATAGCATGTAACCTGAAAGAATCTTGAAAGTATAGGGATTAATTCTGCTGAAATCTGTTACAGCTCTAACTGTATAATGTTATTGAACGTGTAAAAGCCATCGTGCCACCAGCATTTTTTCTTCTTTCGGCTGATTGCTGGTCAATGGCTCATACACTGATGATTGTTCACATTCAGAAAGAATCTCATGCATTTCACTACTTCATTCAATTAGCATCTCCATTGAATATTCAAGGTTTGGCTTTCAACCTGAGACTACCTGTGATCACCTGTTCTTTATTATTCTGGCAAAATGCTCACCAATGGGAGACATGTCTTAAAACTGCTGTGAAGAATATAACAAGGTAATGACCTGAATCTAAAAAAAGGAAAAATCCACGCTAGTCATTCAGAAACTATTAAATCAAAGAAGGCAATTTTATAATGGATAACTTTCTGAACCTTTAAATAATTCACAAACATTAGAGTCATTTGACAGCTACAATAATAATGTAGTTCGGAAATTATACCAACAAATATCATTCCCAGTTTTTTAATTTCTAGTGAGAAGTCTTTCTTTTTTTCTTCCTTAATTTTTCACCACTTTATTTTGTTGGTGCTTAAATGTTAATGATACATCATGCTTCTTTCCCTTTAACCGCTTTGTGTCTGCCTATGTGTGTGTTTGTACACAAGTCCCTATACATAGGTGTATATAAACACATGTGAGTTTCTGTGTGTCTGTGTGTATGTTTAGAAATGTCTTCCATGAATCTTTTGACATTTTTCTTTGCTATTCCTCATCAGCATTCCTTTAACTATATTTGGGAATCTACTGTATTAGGGAAACCTGTACTCACTATGTTTGCAGAAAGAAGCATAACCACAGAAAATTATTATAAAACTTTTGAAGAAAATATTGCTTTCAGTTATTCCAGAGCTTGGGACATGTAATACAAAACTCTCAACAGTCTTCCTATAAGATGTTGCACTACAGACACATCACTAGTTGCTATGTATGTGCATCCCTAATGCTGCTGTGTGTCATGCAGGTCACCAAGTGCCCTTGTGCAAGCTGGAAAATGTATGTGCATCCCTTTGTTTTCTAGTCTTTGTTTCACTGTACTTCCTAGTATTTTGTCGGCTGCCTGTTCCACAATGCTGACCTCATAGACCGTTTGCCCTCCCTTTCAAGTTTGTGCCTTGTATTTACATTTGTCTCTCAAGTTGCCTAATTGTTTAACTGAAAGAGGTAGAAAAATAAATGCATGAAGGATTTTGATAAGCCATCTAGTCTTTTATCCTGCTCTAAAGAACTGACCAATTATTCCTATGTCATTCCCAAGAGATATTAGTCTAACCATTTCTTGAAGTCTTCCAAGTTTCATATGCATAACCTCCCTAATCTACTGACATCAGAACTGCTTTATCATTTGGAAGTCTTTCTTATTACAAAATCATGGCTTTTCTTCTTACGTTTTAAGAAGAAGTGGACAGTAGATCAAGCCTTTCTTCTTCAGAATAACTGTTAGTTGTGTGATAAAAAGATTATCTACACTCATAAAGGAGCAGAGATACACAATGGCAGGTGGGGAAGCCCAGATAATACCCTGCCCAGCTACTACAAGGCCATACCAGGAGCCATCAACCCACCATGAGCACATCTCCACAATCCCAGAAGAGCATAGAGCCGAAAGGTAGGGAGCAACCCAAATTATGGACTCAGAGGAAAGGACACTCTGTCTGGGCCCCTCCCAAGGCTGTCCCAGGAGAACCTCAGCCCCACTGTCCAGGTGTGACACCCATCACAATGAGTCAATGCTGGAACATCTTTTGGACAGAATGGGGTGACTGCCTAGGGGTATGGGACACATTATGGCATGCAGGGGATTGCACAAGAATTATTACAGGATGTTTAGGAAAGGAACCAAAGGTGTTGAAAGGGAGTCTAGAGGATCTGAGTAGGAACGAGTTTGAGAAAACACGGCGGTAAGGAGATAAAGGCTGTTTGCATGTAAATAGCTTGCTGGTCCGGATGCTTTGGCTATACCCTGCATTTGATCAGTGCATTCTGTTCTATCTTATTACTAAACTCCATTTCTAACTATTTTGCTGGGTGAGGTACCCTCTCTTCTGTGTGCACATGTGTGGGAGGGGGTCTGAGTGCCAGTACCAGGCATGGGACCACAGGTCAGAGGGTGCATGTGCCTGAGTGCCAGCAACTGGACTGGAGAGCCCAGAGTGAGTGAAACCCAAGTGCCAGCCCTGGGATGGGGCCAGGAACAGGGGCCCATGTGTCCATGGTGAAACACCTGGAGTGACTGTTGGTGTGGGAGTGTATGCGTGATTGCTAGTGAAGATCCAGCCAGATAAGCCAGCGAGCAGGTAACATGGCCTGCAAGCTGGAGGGGAGGGGGTGTCTCCAAGGGCGTGACCACAGAAGGGAATGGCTTTGGGGGACCAGAGGAGTCTCAGCAGCTGCTGGAGAGACTATAGGGTCTGGAGTGTCTAGGGGCAAGACCTGCTGGTGTGTCTGTGAGGATGAGAGCCTGAGGAGCTTGGCCACTGGGCAGCAGGGGAGTCCCAGCTAGCTCTGGGTGTGCATGTCTGTGCATATATGTGTGAGTGAGATGGTCTGTACCAGCAACTGGAGAGGGGCTGCAGCCACAGGGGCTTGTATGCCCAGGTCCCAGCAACCAGGGAGACTGGGATCCAGGCACAGCTAGTGGGCAAATGGAGTGTGTGAACCGAGCTGCTGGGGGAGGTCCCTTTTGTACATACATATATATATTTATTTATTTATGTCTGTGTATATATTTGTACATGTTTTCACTATCAAACCTCCACCCTGCTCAGCTAGAGAAGGAAGCAGGATGAGGCTGTTGATGCTGTCTGTGTTTGTGTGAGTGCTCTGTGTCTCTGTGGTCTGTATGGCTGGCTATGTGTGTATGTATATATGTGGTGTATACATGTGCTCTGTGTACATGTGCCTACTGGAAACACAAGCTCAGCTTCACTACTGGTTGCACCTGTGGTATGGAGCTGCAGCACCCTCAGCACTCTCTTGGGTTACTGGGTCCAGCATGATGTATTTTCCTGTAACAGTATCCTTTTTACAAAAAAGAATTTTTTACATATTCCACATAGTATCCTGCTCACTAGACTTAGTTTATTCCATGTTTCCTTTTAGATCAGGTTTTCTAGATCTATGATCTGTATCTGGGATTGCTTTAATTTGAAATTCTTCTTTTTGGAAGACACATTCTTTGAAGGTGACCTGCCCAGAAAGTACTCCACCTGTTGCCTCACTAATGAGTAAAGTAACTAAGCTTATTTAATACGTCTTGCAGACTACACTCTTGATTATACTTTGAGTATGGCATTTGATTTTTTCACAACAGGATGATTTTACAGATTCAAGTTCAGTTTATGATCCACTATAATCCTTGGAAAGGCGGGGATTTAATTTCTTCGCAACCATTTGTGCTTCTTCCCACTTACACTGTTCATTATATCTGTTGAAATGTAGTTCCTTGCACTCATCTCTGTTGAACTACATCTTGTTTTTTTCCAGACCATTTCTCCAATTTGTCAAGATCATTTTGAATTCTCATCCTATCCTCCAGTATGCCTACAGTCCCTCCCAGCTATGTGTTGTCTGAAAATCTAATCATATGCTCATGATTCCATCATCCCAGTTGTTAATGAAAAAACTGAATGAAGCTCTTCTCTGTACATCTTTTCATTCTGGCAGTGAATCACGAATAGCAATTCTCTGGGCAAAGTTTTCCAACCAGTGTTTAAGGTCTCTGTAGAAGAGTCAACAAAAATCTATTTCCTTAACTGGATTATTAAAAAAAAAAAAAAGTTATAAAGGTTAAAACCATACTAAATTCAAGATACCATGGACTTATATGCAGATTTCTCTGTATTCCCAGGGCCTCTGATCTTGTAATGGAAAAAAATGAGGTGGGTTGGACCAGATTTTTTTTGCAAATCCAGGTAAATTCATCTGTCCATTATCCTTCAGAAGCTTGAAATAGTCTATTAATGCAGAATTTTTTCTTTATCTGTATAATTCTATGTCCCTCTCCTCTACACCCCTCCTCCCCGCAAATTTTATGATCACCACTGCTTGTCATCTTTCCTTGTCTTTCAGGGTAGGATATGTTTCAATTTTAAGTTTATAAGGGTATATTAACATGTCTTCCTATCTACATATAAATTTCCACAGGTATCCAAGGTATCCAGGCTGTCAATAGAGGGAAAATAGAAACCCAGTTTTAAGTTACCTGCACAAGTGTTTAGTATCATTTGAGATCATGCAGGGTCTCCAAGACAGCCACCGGAGATGTAATACCAGATCAGTGAGACTCATGTCCTCCTTAGCTATCCTGAAGATCTCAAATGATACTAGAGGTCTGTGTTTAAGCAACTGAAATGCACTTCATGTTCCATTGGCTACAGTGGGAATTTATTGCTATTTGAGATGCTGTAGGGTATTCTCACCCTGCCCCAAGTAACTGTTTCAAAAGGACCTGAGCCATTCAGAGATCCAGTATCATATCTGGAAGGGGTATAGGGAAGTCTGGATACTGAAGAACACTTCAATGGCAACAGATGCCTAAATGTGGGTATTTTAATCAAGTACCCAACACACCTTCAAACACCTACACACATAAATCTGAATTTAAGCGTTCTAGTCTCCAATTGAATCCCATCCTCAGTGACTGATCCTCCTTGAGATGACAATGAATTGCACTGAGATGATTTCAAAATTTCTGAGTTATGTAAACAATCTCTAGTCTAAATTCCCTATTGTAGGCTGATGCCTTGACCTAGATTCAGCTCAAACAGCTAGTCCTTGCTCCAACTAAGCACTAAGTATCTATTGCCTTGAAGATATCACAGATATTCTAAAGGTTATCAAACAACATTGTAATCTATATTTGAGTAATGGAGCTGATTGTCTAATTCCACCTTCAATGGCATTGATTACTGTAGTCAGTAGCCCAAGTTAACCTTTTGGGGAATACAAAAGCAAAAAAAATGCATTAAACATTTCATCCTTCTTGGTGTTTTCTGTTTACAGTTCACCTTCCCCAGTGAACAGTAGACCCTCAATTTCATACTAATCTACTTACAAAGTTATGACTACTGTTTTTGAGGTCTCGCACTACTTGTACCTTATTTTGTGTCTTAGCCTTTCTAACCCAAATCCCTACATGCTTGTGTTACTTTTTTATAAACCTCATTGATACTTGGAACTAGTTTCTACTTTCTACATGATTTCTTCTTATGTTTGAGTTTAATGAAGAACTCATGACCTAGCCACATTGATCTCTTACCTGTGCTTCCTCTTCTTCTGTATTGGGATAGCTTGTACTTGTGCTTTTTTATTGTTCCTTTGAGGGACTTAGCTCATTCTACCCTTAAAAACCCATTTACCAAGACAATTTCACCTAGCAGTTTCTTTTACAGAATTGTTAAAGCATGCTATTTTTCAAATCCTTCCCTCTCCCAATCACATCAATCAAACAGCTAACCTGAAGCTGTCTTAACAGTTAATATTTTATTTTAAATGCTTCTCATTTACTTCATTCATACAATGGTACAGAACTAGTCTGTCCTAGAGTGAAACCTGAGACAGCCTTCCAGAGTTGTCTCTCTGGAAGGAAAATCTGCCATGTGCTATTCATGAAGAGTGAGGAAGAAAAGGTCCTTGCATACACACAGGTAGACATGGGTTAAGGCATTAATTATAGGCTGTTATAGCAAGTGATACTCCCCAAAGACTGAAAGCCAAAACTCCTTCAGTAAACAGGAAGTAAATATTGTCTTGAATGATTGATCACTTGACAATTCCAAGAGGGCTTCCTCTGTCTCAGTGACAGATTTCTGGCAAAGATAGCTACAAAAGGTTGTTGAATCTAGTCACATTGATCAACAGTTATATTCTCAAAACATTTTTAAAGTGTCTAAGGACACCTGACAGATAGCAACCATTATTGGCTTCATTGTTTCAAGTTCAAGCCTACTTCATTTGCCCAAATTCTGCCACAAAGTGAACTATCTCCAAATGTTTCTTTCCAGTCATAGCTTCCTGTTTTAGGAAGCTAGTTCAAAACCATCAGTCAAGGTAGGGTTCGATATGAGGTTAAGATACCTAAATGCTCCAGTTACATAGATATCCGCAAGCATACCATGTCGCCAGGCTCTGTCATGGTTTGGGCCAGACTGACCACTGAAACAAATGACAGATGGTCTCCCCAACCTCTCCCTGAAGGGGGAGGAGGAAAAGAGAGAGACGAGTTTAGAAAAGAAACTAAACTACTTTAATTAAAATATTAATAAAATAATAAAAAGGAAATAATGAAATACGTACAATATATACAAAACTTCGTCGAGCTCCAGACTTGACTCAGTGATGGACAGGAGCTGTATTCCAGATCTGGATTCAGGAATGCACAGACTGGAAACAAAGGCTGATGAATAGAGTCTTCCTCAGACGCTGTTCCTTGAAGAAAGAGACTGACCCCTTTGATCCCTCAGTTTTTATATTGAGCATGATGCAGATGGGATGGAACACCTTGTTGGTCAGTTTTGGGTCACTTGTCCTGTCTGCTCCTCCCCACAGGTGTGACCCTTCTATGATCTTCTGCTTCTGACCCCCCAACAGGACAAATAGCAAAGTTAACTGACCTTGGTTGTTACAGCAGAAGTGTAAGCAAGAACATCTCTGCATACCATTCCTTGGCATAAATTAGAAACAATCAGGTCTTATCAGTCTCTGGGAGTGGACAGTACCTGAAAAATATGTTGTTAATTTCAGAGAGTTCACTTAGTTAGAAGAGGCTTAGCTGCAAAGTAAAATTACTGAAAAGATAATTGGTTCTGTTTTACCTCAAACCAGGACAAGCTCTCACTATAGCCAATGGAGATGTAGGGCTTAATTATTTCTCAGGGTAGTCTCTATTGTAATAAGAGATACTATAGCGTATGCTACATGGCATTCATCTATTATGTCAGTAAGTCCTTTTATCCATAACCTGTCATAGGCCCTTTGTCATAACAGCCAACACATGCAGATGTCAAGATCCTCTTGGTCCTCTCAGATGACAATGTTTAGGCACTTGAACTGATCCCCTAGCTCCTGAAACTTGGATAAAGAATACCTCAAGCAAACGTATGAAATAACTGTAATTTTCAGGAACATTAGGATTTTTCCACAAGATGGCTTAATCCCATTTCTCAACAAAACATATAAAACAGTCTTGAATTCAAGAGACAAAATATGGAATTAATTCTTTCTACAGCACTTTTAGAACACTCTTTAGGCTTGATATGTTTCACTTAGGAAGTCCTAAAACTCCTAGATTTTTTTTTACATCTCTGTTGCTTTCCAACACCTCTTAGCTCTGTTGCTGTATTGATCTGCTCCCTATAGCCCTTTTTTAATATACAGTGTTTTCCTATTATCTTCTTCTGAAATGAACTGCTAAATACTACAGCATCCTATAGCTTCCCATCAAAAAAGTATCTTGCAATGACAACTGGTTACGCTGTATTAAATGTATTTCTAGACTCAATGAATTACAAGTATTTGGGGGTCACATTTTAAGAGGTTCTGTTATTGGCAGTTCTTAGCAATGCATCAAGTAACTTTATCACTGAACACAAATAACTTTAGCACTGGACAATAAAATCCATTATAGCAGAGTTGCAAATCTGCCCCATGTATAGTGGAACATCTTCTAGATGCATCAGGAAGAATACACATTTATTTATCTCACTGTGTTTATATTTAGCAATTAGCCAGGAAACGTAAGAAGCCATTAGTTCTTTTGGAAGGTTTGTTGTCTGTTTGCCCATAAAATCCAATGACTTTCATTTCTCATTCTTACCATTGAAAATTCTCTATTGTCTTATCAGCCTGTGTGGTGTTCTTGCTTTTCTGAGGTTTCCAGCTCAGAATGGATTGCATAATATCAGATTATATACAGTTCAGGTACCATTCAT
>VFFE01007237.1:1231136-1250838 GCA_008921705.1 Burhinus oedicnemus | reverse complement strand
GGAATATACCTTACTGGAAGTTTCTCTTTATTATTTATGTTGTTTGATTGTCTACTGCATGAATGTTCCAGTAATCCATTTTAATAAGAGACATTTCTAATCTCAAACTGAACAACAACTAGATAACACTGAAATTTTTATATCTTCTGACAGATGTGGAAATCTGTAAAACAGTGAGCCTTACTGCAATGACCCACTTTAATTTGATAGCTATTCTTCTTATTAATAGGAATCTATATGAATTTAGTCTAATTTAGTTTCTGGGTCATTTTGTCTCTCCCACATTCTTAAGTTCATTTAGAAGATTTAAAATGCCTCTTTGTAGCAAGAGTGCCTCCCAAATAGATATATAATGAATACTTATTTTGAGGTTTGGTGCCACCCCCGCTTGAATCGAGGAGATTTGATAGTGATGATGGATATTTTAAAACACCACACATGGGAATATCTTAGTTCTTATAAATAGAAGTTTAACTTTGTTTGAACAAGTTTCACTGGTTGATGGAGCCAAGATGCAAAAACAATCTTTTTGGAGAAACTATTGCTTTCCTGACAAAGAGAAACCTGTATTTGCATATCACAAGCCCACCAAAATAATATCTTTCTGTTCTTCTCCACTAAGGCAAGGTCTCAGCATCATCTTCTCACCCCTTCCATACCAAGCTTCCTTCTCTCATCTGAGAGCCTCTTCTTCACCATTGCCAACTCTCTTACACACCAATACACTGACAACCATGCTCCTTCTCCCCTTAATCTCATATTTACAATTCCACCAGTGAGAAGCATCACTCTGCCCACTTTCACATATTGATTTCTCTACACCACCTCCTCCATATTGTTACCACTGAAATTTGGTTATGGGCAAAAGGGAGCACAACATGTATGTGTGGAGCCAATAATCTCTTTTTAGCCTAATTAAAATCTTAACAGTCTCATCAAAATTCAACAAAGAGTTATTATTACTCCATTTACAAGAATACTAACACTCACAGTCTATATAAAGGCACAAAAGCCTCAGTAATACCCTTAAAATTGTTATGCAAGGAAATGTATGAACATTTACCCACAGAATCAAAGGATAATTCCAGTTGAAAGGGACCTTATGAGGTCATCTAGCAGACCAGCCTGCTACTGAAAGTAGGGTAGACTGTAAGATCAGACCAGGTTGCTCAGGGCTTGTCGCGTTAAAAGGAACGCAGTTTCGATATTTGTCTGTCAGAGTCCCAGGACTTTCACTGATTTGTCTATCAGAGTCCTTGCAAAGGGCTTTCACTGAGTCAGATTCACAAAAATCGAAAATTAGTTATTTTATTGAGAGCAATAGAACAGATTCGAGATTGCCGTTGATAAATACACTGACTACAATAGCGCTATTAATTAAGGTTAATATTGCTAGCAAAACCAATGATAATAATTAATAATACAACAACCCGGGGGTAACATTCACCAGAGGGTGAAAGGCGCAGCGCTTACCCAGAAGGCGTCCCTGCCTGGGGTGGAGGAAGAGAACGCAGCCTGTCAACTGGTCCGTCAGGTACTGAGATTCTTCTCTCCCAACTTAACAGTCATTTTCTCCATCTTTTTATCCCCAAAATTACAAGGTTTCCCTCCCCTAGGTAACGTATAGTATGATATGGGTGGAGAGATGAGTGCTATAGTCATATATGTTTAGCATGATCTCGATAATCTTCATTAGCATATGCAGGGGTGTCAACTTTAATATGCATTTCACAGGTAATGAGGCAGAGGTCAGTCATCGGGCACGATAGCCTTTCAGAGAAACAAAGAACTACACAGGTTCCTGTTATCTTGTCTTCACTGACAAAAGCAGGGCTGTCCTGCCTCCACAGGGCTCCCTCCTTATCTGCATCCCGTGCTGGCCAGGCGAGTCTCCACTCCCTCGGCCTGCACAAGATACAGCAAAGCCAGTCTTAATTGCTCTTCGAGCACAGAGATTTTACCTCATTATCCAAATTACACAGGGATTTATCCAGATGATTCTTCAAAAATCTCCAGTTATGCTAACTCTTCCACCATCCCTGTGGAGCCCAAGGTCGACTGCTGCAGCTACCCTAAAGAAGGATAGTGGGAGAGGATATTTACCAGAAGTCATCAGCATCCTCGAGGTTTTCACCTGGAGGAGTTCATGTTCTCAGTGAGTATCCTTTCCTTCTCAGTCCTGGGGCTTGTTTGGATTTCTTTTTATACACTTTCTTATTGCACTGTGCTTTCTTATCATCAGCTGGCAGTGGTCCACAGCCCCATGCACACAAAGGGCTGTGGTTTGTCAGGCAGTGACTGGGGGACAGGATGTGACACCCTCCCCAGCGGGGCCACCCCAGAACTGAAGCTGGAGCAGGGGAGGCAGCAGTCACTGGGCCCAGTGCAGGGGTTAAACCAGCAACTCCCAACTCAGGCCATGGTAAGGCTGAGTCTCTGTATTGCTGCGTCAGCGCACAGACTCTGACACAGGAACAATCACAGTTTTTCAGCTATGATTTGACAATTGAACTCTCTTCATCCTGACTTTCTGCACTCCTCTAAAAATGTCAGTCCCAAAGCCAGCTCATGCTCTCCCTTCTTCTCTTCTTCCCAGCAGCTGATAAAGTTTATCTACCAGAGCCTCTCCAGAAACACCTCAAGGCAAACGCTAATCCCTGCTTTCTGAATAGTCCTGTTACCTTACCGCAGCACATAGTCAGGTGAGAGAAACTGAAAGAAAATGGTTAAAGTACCTGAGGTACAATTCAGACACCCAAATACAAGCTTTTATTTCTAGGGCCCCTTCAGAAACCTTAGAGTATCTGAGGTATCTGCACGGGACTTCTGCATATGAAGTGTGACCTGCAGGAGACATCTTCTGAACAGTGGGAAGCTAGGTGGAATTTTATATTTATTGCAAAAAATGCTCCTAAAATTCTGTATTTAAGCAACTTAATCTCCTTCTGCTTTCCAATATGTTTCTACCTAGGTATCAACTAACCTCAGCCAGGCATATCTAAATTCTCACCTACTGCCTTCAGGATATCCTCTGTGACTCTGCACCCCTCTCTACCCCCCCTTGAGAATTGCTCACACTTGCAGTAGTAGGTAAAGCTTAGAAGAGGTTTTACCTTGTTATTACTCAGTTTGATGCCAGACAGAACATTACAAGTAGATAAAACAAATGATGTAAGAAAGAGGACAAGTAGGTGGTAAAACAATTAGCAGTGTTCAGCAAAGAAATGGAAGTTTAAGTTTGCCATTTATAGTACCAGACAATAGGGATTTGTTGACATCTTAATCTTCTTATGTCTAAAATATATACAGCAATAATATCCATAATGTTACAAAAAGCCGGAATGTTTGGAAATACAGGGAAATTTTCCTTCTCACAATCATTCAGGGTCTACCTGAACCTAGAGCAGCTCAGTACGCCAAAACATTGGGTAACTCCACATAACATGATTCAGTGTCATTCCAACGGTACCTAAGCTAAAGCTTCAGGCTAAGTAACCTAGTTCCTACTGAAAGATGGATTGCCTTTTTTTGTATTACCCCGTGAGTGATGTCTAATCCTGTGGGACCAATGCATCAATAACAGATCCCGTACAGGTACTCCAGCAAAGTGGCAGAGTATGTTTTGTTTATGCCACTGGGCTAGAAGTCTGAAGTGCTGGATTTAATTTTTGACTCTAATACTTGTGTGATTTCCAGTAAGCTACTCATGATCTTTCTGTAACAGCTGTTTATATATAAAATTGTGAGCTAGTTATTCTGAGGTATAGGTATCCCTAATTATAGAAATTATTTTTCTTCCTTACACCCTATAACTGTACTTCCTGTATTTCCTACAAATGTATCAACTCTCTAGAACAAATACTGTCTTCAACTTTACCTAAGTACGAATTATGAAACAATGAGGTCTCATTTTGGTTTGGGACCTGTAAGTACTAATGTAATGTGAATGTAAAGATAACATGTCTCTGTTTTATTTCATTACTTTATCAATAATGAAGTTTTTCATTGTGATCTTGTTTTTTCCTATTGCTGCTTCATTTATTTCACTGAATCTCCACATAATGTATCACTAAATCACTAACTTCTAGTTGTTTAAGCAGATGGAGCAAAAAACGCAAAGCAACGGAAAATAGAAGTGTTATACCATTCTGCATTGTGCCTGTCACTAGACCTGTGTAAATGTCTGTGGCCATATGTAATACTGTGAGGTAGGTGTGTCCCTTGATGTCCCTTGATGCATACCATCTGTCCAAACCCAAGGGATCTACTAGATTATGCTGCTTTCTTTCCTGCACACCCTAGTTTCCTGGCATAAGAAATACCAGTTTCATTCCATAGGAAAATGGCTTTACAGGGGAACAACAAGCATTCTCATTGCCCCATGGAAGCAAACCACAGTCAGACTTCAACATCTACAACCTGTAAACCTCTCAGTGATTGTCTACCCTACAATGCAGACTTAGCTTGCTGCACTCAAAATCTCATTATGGACAACAGAAAACACACTGTATATTGTAGAGCCAAGAATTTTAATTAGTTAGCTTAAGTAAAATCTTGACAGTCTCATCAAAATACAAAAAGCCAGCTATTATTAGCCCAATTAGAAGAATATTGTCACTTATAACCCAAATCAATACAGAAAAACTTCCAAATATCCTTACATTTATAATATAATAAAACATATAAGTATCCACCTCTTTTCTTTGGTGTTATACTCATCCTTCCACCACCCCTCAGGACCTCAAAGTTGACTGTTATAGTCATCCCAAAGAAGGATGATGGGAGAGGATATTTAAAAGAAGTCACCAGCACTCTCGAGGTCTTTACCAGGAGGTTTATCATGTTCATGGTGGCTATCTCTTCCTTCACATTCCTGGGGCTTGCTTGGATTTCTTTCTATACACTTTCTTAATGCACTCTGCTTTCTTCTCAGTGCGTGCCATGGCCCCCAGCCCCAGGCACAAAAAGGGCTATGGTTTGTCAGGCAGTGACAGCATGTGGAGGGTGTCCCCCCCTCCCCAGTGGGGCCACCTCCATAGCTGAAGCTGGATGAGGACAGGCACCAGGCCCCAAAAAACTGTGGAATTTTTTTCACTGCATGGGACAGCTTATATTATAAATTTCTGAATGTGTCCTTGCTAGTAGTTCAAGGCCCTTGAATAATATTTTAATGATATTTTGCTCTTGTAATTGTCTTAAATTTGGAGAGATACGGGGCAGAAATCAGTCCACCTGTAGGAGGTTTTTAAGGTTTTGTGTTTCCCAAGATCTGTTAGTATTTTGTTGGCATGTATTTTGTTTAGTTGGCTATTATTGTTGCTGTGCTTGCATTTCTCTGCCTTCTTTTTTCCTAGAAAATGAGAATTAGATAACGTTCTTCACTTGAGAGGTACCATTCTTGCTAGGAACACTAGGGACACTTTGGAAAACGGGAAGCTTTTTAACGTCCTATGAGCTTCTCATTTTATGACCTTTGCAGAATATTTTGCTTCATAACAGTTTGCTTTTTATTGTATCTCAAAGCCTGACCCTGCAGATGTAGAAAGCTTGTGAAGGAATCAGGTCTTTATTAACTCCTTATTTGATTGTCATGGCAACTGCTATTACCATGATAAACTGCAGGCAGTCCTTAAGTTAAACCAGTCAAAATTTTTTACACTTTTTCTTGCTTCTCTTTTTCTGCTCAAAATTTTGTTATGGCAGAAAGAAAACATACATTATATGTAAACCCAAGATTTTACTTCTAGTATAAATGAAACCTTAATAGTCTAGTCAAAGAGTTATTATTAATCTAGCTCTATGTTTTATAGAAAAAGAAATGTACTGGGTGCAAATGTCAAGGAATAAGCAGGGGGGCTGCAGGGCAGCCTCTGTGAGGAGAGGCCGGAGCTGCCCTGTGCCGGACACAGATGGTTCCAGTCGGCTCCAATCGACCCACCACAGGGCACAGATGGGCCCCGCAGCCACGATGCAGGCCCCTCAGGAAAATATATTTAAGAAAGGGGAGAAAACACTACAGAGGGAGGAGGGAACAAATAGAGTGAGAAACAGCAGAGGGAACACGAAGGTGAAAGAAGGAGGGGAAAGAGGTGCTCCAGGCGCTGGAGAATAGATTCCCCTGCAGCCTGTGGAGAGACCATGGTGAGCAGATACCCACACCAAAGCCTGGAGAGGACCCATGCCACAGCATGTGGGTATCTCCTGAAGAAACTGTGGCCTGTGGAGAGCTGACACTGGGGAAGCGGAAAAGCATGAAGAAGAAGGTGCGGCAGAGAGGAGATGTTATGGACTGACCACAACACCCAATTCACCATCTCCTGCACTCCTTGGGGTGGGAGGAGGTATGAATGAAGGAGTGAAGTTGAGCCTGGGAAAAGGGAGGCTGGGGGGAGAGTGTTTTAGATTTTGTCTTTGTTTCTTACCATCCAACTCTATTTTAATTGGAAATGAATTACATCAGTTTTCCTCAAGTGGAGTCTGTTTTGCCCCTGACAGTACTAGGTAAGGGATCTCCCTGTCTTTATCTCAACCCATGATGTATTTCATCTTATTTTTTCTTATTTTCTCCACCTGTCCTGTTCACGGAATCATGGAATCATGGAATTTTCAGAGTTGGAAGGGACCTCTAGAGATCATCTAGTCCAACTCCCCTGCTGACGCAGGAATGCCTAGAGCACATTCCTCAGGACTGCATCCAGGTGGGTCTTGAAAATCCCCAGAGAAGGGCACTCCACAGCCTCCCTGGGCAGCCTGTTCCAGTGCTCTGTCACCCTCACTGTAAAGAAGTTTTTTCTTGTGTTTGAATGGAACTTTCTGTGTTCCAGCTTGTGCCCATTGCCCCTCGTCCTGTCACTGAGAACCACTGAAAAGGGTCTGGCTCCATCCTCCTTCAACCCACTCTTTAGATACTTTTAAGCAAGAATAAGGTCTCCCCTCAGCCTTCTCTTCTCCAGGCTAAAGAGTCCCAGCTCTCGCAGCCTTTCCTCATAAGGGAGGTGCTCCAATCCCCCAGTCATCTTTGTTGCCCTACGCTGTACCCTCTCCAGTAGTTCCCTGTCCCACTTGAGCTGGGGAGCCCAGAACTGGACACAGTATTCCAGTTGTGGCCTCACCAGTGCCGAGTAGAGGGGGAGAATGACCTCCCTTGACCTACTGATTCCCCTCCTGTTGAGGAGGGGGAATCAGAGAGCAGCTGGGTGGGCATCTGGCAGCCAGCCAATGTCAACCCACCACAAGAAAGAAAAATAAATTTAAAAAAAAGAATCCTGTTGTACAGGAAAGTTGTAAGTAATAATGGCAATACACTTAACTTTGTTTTACACATTCTTCCTGGGTTTTACCTTTCCTGTTCAATTTTTTTTCTTTTAATTGCCTTTCACTTCTCTCTGGGGTGCTAACATTGATGACTTCCATCTGTTGGGGTAGGGGACACTGAGTCATTAGCATCCCTTGTCCTTCACTAAATATGAGTGTGATGCCGGTGGTTTCTTCTTTCTCCTTCTAGGATCTGTTTGAAGTCATTTTAACATTTGCTAACCTGCTTTTACACCTTGTTTTTTCTCTATTGGTCTGCAAATTCACATTATACTCAAATTTGCTTGATATGGTGCCTGATGTTATGCACCCGAGGGTGTTAAGAGAGCTAGCTGACATTGTTGTGAGGCCGCTCTTTGTAATCTTTGGGAAGTCGTGGAGATTGGGGAACATCCCAGAAGACTGGAAGAAGGCTAATGTCACCCTCATCTACGAGAAGGGCTTAAAGGAAGATCCAGAAAATTATAGGACCATCAGTCTTACTTCAGTCCTGAGGAAAGGTATGGAACGAGTCCTCCTGGGGGCTATCACAAGTCAACTGATGCATGTGATGGGGAAAAGCCAGTACCGATTCACCAAGGGCAAATGGTGCTTGACAAACCTGATAATCTTCTATGACAAAGTAACCTGCTCGGTTTATGAGGGGCGAGTGGTGGATATTGTCTACCTTGATTTCTCCCAGGATTTCAACATAGTTTCCACACAGCCTCCCCCTAGAGAAACTGATGTTTTATGGTCTAGACAAGTGGTCTGTGTGGTGGGTGGGGAACTAGTTGACAGGCTGCACCCAGAGGGTGGTGGTAAATAGCTCCTGTTCAAACTGGCAACCTGTCACAAGTGGGGTCCCCCAGGGATTGATATTGGGCCCAATGCTGTTTAATATCTTCATAAGTGATGTGGATGATGGAATCAATTGTACCCTGATGAAATTTGCTGATGATACCAAACTGAGTGAGGAAGTGGACACTTCCGAAGGGAGAGACACCCTGCAGGAAGACCTGGATAGGCTGGAAGAGTGGGCTAACAAGAACTTCATGAAGTTCAACAAGGACAAGTGTAAGGTCTTGCACCTGGGAAAACATAATCCAGGAGCGCAGCACAGGCTGGGATCTACCTGGCTGGGCAGCAGCTCTGTGGAAAGGGATTTGGGGGTACTGGTGAGCAACAAACTCAATATGAGTGAACAGTGTGCTGCAGTGGCAAAAAAGCCAACAGGATGCTGGGTTGCATCAACAGGGGCATTACCAATAGAGATAAAGAAGTCATTATCCCACTCTACTCAGCACTTGTTAGGCCACACCTGGAATACCATATTCAGTTTTGATCCCTGCTGTACAAAAATAACTAATAGTGGACAGGCTGGAAAGGGTCCAGAGAAGGGCCACCAAGATGATCAAAGGACTGGGAAGCCTGCCATATGAGGAAAGGCTGAGAGAAATGGGTTTGTTCAACCTTGAGAAAAGAAGGCTTAGGAGAGACCTTATCACCATGTTCCAGTATTTAAAGGCTGGCTACAAAGAAGATGGAGACTGCCTTTTTACAAGGAGTCACGTGGAAAAGACGAGGGGTAATGGGTACAAGTTACTCCTAAAGGACATTCCAACTGGACACAACAGAAAAATTTTTCACAATGAGGACAATCATCCATTGGAATAATCTCCCAGGGCAGTGGTGGATTCCCCAACACTGGACACTTTCAAGATTCAGCTGGACAGGGTGTTTGGCCATCTTGTCTAGACCATGCTTTTGCCAAGAAAGGGTGGACCAGATGATCCTTGTGGTCCCTTCCAACCTGGTATTCTATGATTTTATGATTTTACATAGATTAACTATTTGCTCTTTGTTCTCCTTGTTAGCCCTCAAACCGTTTTTATCAAGTTCCAGGTCTGTACTTCTTTAACTGACCCCTGGTGAGTTGTTTATAACAATGGGGTTATAACCAGTGTCAAGCCTATGCCCCATCTCTTATCATCCCATGCCTGCGCTCCCCTGTGCTGCATTCTGTATTCCCACTTCTCAAGGCCTCTGCTGGTATATGAGGCATATATTTCTCCACACTACATTATTAAGTTACTGTCATAAATTTTTCAGTTTATACAGAATAATTGCTTGTTACTGTTATCTATATAAAAACTATGGTAGTACCACACAAAGATAATCAAAAGTAAAACAGCTTAGACATAGACGCCTGCTCACAAAAAAAGTTGCTGTTACAGCTAAAGCAAGTAAAAATAAGGCTCCAGACAGGTCAAAACACATTCAGAGTGAGCCTGACAAGCCTCAGTCCTAAGGTCTTGCAAACTCCATATGAAGCCTGTGGCATGTGACTAGCAATGGCAGTACAGTACTACTGGTCTGCAGGGCTACACTCTAGAGAGATATCACAGTAAAACTTTGAACAGAAGACAAAATTTCCTAAGGTTCTGAAGTTATTCGTATTTATTGAGGTCTTAGAATTAATATCCTAGTTCTTTTTAAACTAAATAAGCAAACACGAGATACTTGCAGTCTATACGCACCCACTCCCCTTAGCCACTTTCACAATTGTAATTGTGGAATGGACATAACTGGTTCTGCTTTTAGGTGCTTTGCCCAAAAAGGCAATTTCTTGCCCAGACAGGAAATTTCTAAGACTAAATATGTTCCAGATACTAATGTGTGAGTGAAAGGAATAGCTTCTCAGAGACACCAGTCTGAACTGGAAGAGCGTATATATTGCCTCGTGATCAGGACCTGTGGCCCAGTTGGTGATTAGTTTTCTCAAAGCTTTTCTTTGTCCAAACTGAACACGAGGTATTTATTCCACTGTTTTCACCAAGGCAAAATTGTGCGAAAAGAGGCAAAACAAACACAACAGAGCTGCACAACTGAAACAGTTGTCTTTATATCATTAGAATTATCTTTGTCAGATAATAGATTTTTATTACATTACTATATGTGAAGACTAATTAGGCCACAAAGCCCAGGAAATTATAAAAAGGAACATATGCAGATCTCAAAAAATAAAGGCTTATTTTTTGTTCCAGAGGAGGTTTACCTATATTTTATTGGCCTTTGATTGACTCTTCAGGTATTTATACAAGCCAATAAACTGACTATGCTTTTTATCTCATTAATGAGAGAGGACACAAGTGGAAAAATAGTTTTTATTACCAAATGAATAGCACAGCAGGGTACGATTTGATAATAGAACATTTCATTTTACCACATGGGCCTTCCTACTGCAGTCCACATCTCCTGAGTAATTTAATGAACTGTGATGGTTGAACCAGTGCCAGTTTTAATACTCAACATTTTAATCAGCTGGCAAAATAAGTTATAACTGAGAAACACTCAAATAGCACTTGAATGTCTAAAGGAATATGTTGCTGAGAATGATGCAACTGACTCTGGATGAATTAGAGAAATTGCTGCCTCTGCTGAACTTAACTAGTTGGACATTTGGAGTGGTTATTATTCCCCTTGTGTCAGTCATTTAAATTTTGTTCTTTATAGTCTAATCAGGTTTACTCTGCTGTTCACCTGGTCTTCCTCTATACGTATTATCTTCCTGTGATTTTCTTACCAAATGTTGACTGTATTGCTGGCATGCAGTGTAGGTCTGGAATTGCAAAGATGGCATTCATACACATATGTGTATATGTGTCTGTTGGTGTGAATGCTTATTACTTGCAGTAATCCAGGCTTCAGACTGCCACAATAGCAGAAGCAAAAACATGGTCCAAGAATGCCTCCACAGCAGGAGGCATTCTTCTGAAGGAATATTTTTTCTGTTATGTTTTGCTCATGCTCTTAGTTTCCTACAACTTGAGCCCGCAGTGTCCTCTGTCCTTGCTTGGATAGGTTGGAGAAAGGTGGTTTCATTGCTCTCTAATAGACATCTCTAGTTCCCATAGTGAACCAAGCTGCTGGATGGAGGTACTGCAGAGAAGGGGAATGTGGGTGTGTGTGGCTGGGGTTAATAGATCTCTTCTTAATTACAAGAAGTGGAAAGAGCAGCAGAACTAAGATCCCGAAAGCCAGTGGGTTTCCTGAAAATTAGACAACAGATATTGGCTTTCTGCTCTCAACCATTCATTCAGTCCAGTGATGGAAATTGCCATCAAAGTGGCCTAAAGCTTGTTAAATTTAGTATAATCATTTTTCAAAAGACTGTCCTACTTTTCCTCCTACTTGTTTTAGAGAATAATATGAAGGATAAAAAAAAAAGAACTCTGAGAAGACAATATCTGTCTGTCCAAGTAGGAAATGAACAGAACCCATTTACACAGCTATTTTCTACTTTATGTCTTAGTCACTCCAAGAAAAGGGAGAGAAGAGGAGGAAAAGTGGAAGAGAGTTTTCATTCAAACTAAGTGGAAGGGATTATAGTAAATCTATCAATTATATTTGTAATGGGAAACTGATAGGTCCACATTTGTTATTTAACAAATCCTATAGCACTAGGAATCATGTTTTCCTTGATGCAAAGCACGGATGTTTGTCAGATATTCGTGCACTTGCTGTTAATTTTGATAAATCTCACATTTCAGTTCTAAATATTTGAATTGATCAAATACTATTCAATCAATAATTGCTGGGACTTATTTCATAGCTATTTTCAGTAATTATTTCTGATGCATCACAAAATCCATGGAATTGTATGTTCCGACACCTATCTGACACCTGTAATAACATGTCACATATGTATTGCCTTTGTAAAAGGTTATGCAACCTGATTAATTCATTCCAGAGATGTATTTTTAAAAAGTTAGAAATTTATGTCATATTCACAATAGGTCTTTCACAAACAGTCTTTTGGTGTAATATTGAAACCTTCACACACATAGTAATTGTACTGTAGCCATAATCTATTATATATTTATTCTGAATTTTCTCTTCCACTGCTTCCTCCTACCCTATTATTTGTCACTTTGTTTAATTTCTATGTTTGATACAATGCCTGTTGTTCTAATGGAAGGATTCTAATAGTCTTCAATGGGTGTTGGACTGTGCTCTGAGCTTTTGTGTCTGAACAAAAATACACGTGACAAGTTAATCTGTAAATCAATTACTTCAGAAAAAAAAATTCAAAACCTGAAATCAAAATAATACTTGTTATAGAAGCATAAATGATCATATTCTCCTTATTCAATTGCTAATCTATGAATTAGTCAAAGATAAATAGTCTATTTTTTGCGTATTTGCTTTGTAATTTTCAAGCTAACTTAAAGTCTTTTTTTTTAATTTATTTGTGTGTTGGTGCTTTTAAGGATGTATTTAGTAGGGATTCTACTGTTGACTCATCTGTATTGAAATGCTTAAATTAAAAATTAATCAATTTTTTCAAGATATTTTATTGTAGATAGGTAAGCTATTGGGATGAGACCATTGCTGCTCATGGTTTGATTAAGTTCAATACCACAAGGAACTATTAGCTCATGTATATTTATAGGATATTAAATGTTGCACATTGCTGCCTAACTGCATCCAATTGCTTCAGCTTATCTATTGCAAATCGCATGTTTAGCTAAAGCATTTCTCTTGGAAAACTCCATTTTTATAGAGAACCCACCGCTTTGACAAGTTCTCCATATTTTCAGTCTTTGTTAAAAATGTGCCTACATTCTTATTTTGTTTTAGTGGACTTCCCATTCTTAGATTGTTTTATTATTTTCTCCAAAGAAAGCAATGAGTCCTTTTGCACCTGTATCTACTCTTACCCTTATGAAGATACTTATCATTGCAATTAACTTTGTCTTGGATAGGCAACAAGAATGTATACCAGGAATATATGCAATACCTCAAAATCAGTCTCATCAAGGTCAAATATAGCAATGAAGCCAGCCCTGTGATTTTCTTGCTTATCCATTAACAGAAATCTTAAGTATACTGCTAATATCCAGTCAATTTTATAATTTCATGAGATTTGCTTGACAAAATTTATTTCCTACAAAGCCCTACTGAATCACTTTAGCACAATGCTTGTTGTCTGGCTCCTCATCAACCCAGTCCCACATTTAGCATATCCTTTTTGTTTATTTGTTTGTTTTAAACTATTATCTAGAATATTGGCCTGTATTAGAGCTGATAATCTGTTATTTTTTCTTTCTCAGTACTTACTCAAACATTAGGAACGTTCCAATATTTTAGATGTGTGTTGCAAGATGTGTTAAAAACTGACCTTAACGGATAGATGTTTGTGAAACATAGGTGTAAATTACCAGGACTTGTCAATGTGTAACAGTAATGCTGTTGTCCAGCGTTTTCCCAAGATACTAATTGTTTTGAAAGTACATCATTATGTCTTAGATATTACTAGCAAGCAAACCAATATTAAGCCATTTCTTGCTTGTGATCCTAATTCTGTTTTAATGTGATCACTGCTGCTGTATTTTTATATTTTATTGTAAATAACTTTTTGCTTTACTTTATTCAGAGAGTGCCTAACTTAAAGCTTAATTGGAGAACACAAATTTTACATTAATATAAATAATAAATAATGGAAGAACAAACAAACAAAAAACAGAACAGAACTCAGTTTCAAAGCAGAGGTTTTTACAACGTGAATATATCCCCCAGACTTTTCATTGCCTTCAGTGATGCTGTTCACATACTCACTCAGGTAAATATCTGAATACTATTATTTCATTTGTAACACACCTATTTAAGGGAATATGAAGCACTATATAAAAGAATGTTCCAAATACATTCCAAAAGGATGCTGGTGTATTCTGAGAAATTATGGTTTTCAAGGGTTATCTCTGAGGTAGATATCTCCTGATTGTCCGTCTAGTGTGAGCACAATAAAAGACTGTGTACAATTAGTATGATCAATCTCTTACTTCTGACCTAAGACATTATTTTAATAGTAACTATTTTAATAATAATAACTTTTAATAATAAGATAAGGTAATCTTATTCAAAAGAAATCATATATTACATCCCCAATATTGTACAAACTTGGCAGAGCAAAATGCACATATATATCATTTGCTGAAGTGTGAAAACATTGTGGCAAGGACTGTAAGTGATTTATCCTGAGAAAGAAAGTATGGAAGACAAATCAACAGAGAGTATTGTAAAATTCTTTGCAGATCCTTTGTCTGACATCATTTATAAGCTGTTTACTAAAATATTAAACCTTTTTATCTTGGAAGATTAAAGACAGCCAAATTAGATTCTGGCACATAGAACTGTAGAAGAATTAGATAGCTTTGTTATTGTAATGAGGTCAGAAATAATGTTTTTGGGTTTTGTGAGTTGCTAATTTAATTCTTGAGAGAAATTTACATTCGGGAACATTCTGCGGTTCCATTTTTAGCGCAAAAAAAAAATATCAGTATTTTATTCAACTAGTTGGCTTACAAATAACAGCCTTCACTGGGGTTAACTGCCAGCTGTCAGGTTTGGATGAGGAAACATGATCAGTAATTTAGAAATGAAACACCATAATGCTGCTATGAGAACTTATCATTAAGCCTAATTTTGAAAGCTTGTCTATAAAAGTGACCAAACTTGCTAGACAAGTAAAACATAAGCCAATCATTGAAACATGATCTCTGCATTATTTATTCTATGATACAAGCAATATGTTTACTTTGCTATCAAAAGTTTGTTTCTGAAATGAACGTATATCCGCTTGTCCCACCCATAACTATAATCAGGCAAAAGAACTCTAGCTACAGTGGAACACTAGGGAAAAGACAAAAGAATAACCATTTCTTTGAGGTGTTTCCTGCAAATTCTACTATGAAAGAAGAGTCACCGCCATAATGTGATAACACTACCACACTGCTTCCCAGCCTCTTTTGGTCACCCTGAGGCTTTGTCCTTGAAAGACATTTTTGGAGGGGGATATATATAGATGTGTATATTTGTAAATGTAAAGGAATTACACAACTTGTATACAGCTTGCACTATATTGGTACTTCTGAAATCTTCTCACAAAGGTTTCAGGAAGATTGTGCATTTGATTTGGCTTGCCTTATGAAGGGTTTATAATCTGTATGGCAGTGCCACAGAGAGAAACAATGTGACCGTACGCTCCTTTGGTGCACAAATCTCCAAGGAGCAATTAGAACTGCAGGGGGGGTTGGACTACATGACCTTTAAAGGTCCTTTGCAACCCAAACTATTCTATGATTTTATGATTCTATAACTTAAATTTCTTATACATTTACACACCCCAAAAAAGTACAGGACAGTACAAAAAAAGAAAAAAAGAGGGAGCAGGAGACAGGGTGGAAAGGGAAAGAAGTAGTAACAAATGTGTTAGTATTTTTTGGTTCTTTTTAGAATGTAATTGGGGTGGGTTTTTTCAAATTAGTGTAGAAATGAAAAATGTTTGCCTTTCTTCAGATGCATTAAAAGAAAGTGGGAACTTTCTTGGCTGTCTTCGCCCAAAAACCTCAGAGCTAGTAACCATCATGAAAATATGAGCTAAGGTATTCAAAATATTAGTCCAGGACTAGCAGATGTGACAAAATGCATGCTACCTTTTGCAACTAAAGACTAAGTAAGATATTCTAGATTGTGCTTAATGCCACAAAACACTTGAATTCAGGCAACTGAATCAGTCTTTTCAGCTGCTAAATCCTGAGAGGTTACTGAGAATAAGAACGATCAACAAATAACCATTGCTTTCTATATATATGTTGAATAATTAATTGAAATCAGTGCAGCCTTAATTGGTTGATGGCAATAGAAAATATAATACCAAAGATACAAAAATACTTCAGGCAAAGAAGATTTTCTATGTGATAAGGGATGGAGTCTCAACTTATATCGATGTAGACCACCTGTTGATCAATTATTCTTTTTTTTAAAAAAAAGGTTAAATGAAACATCAAATCCATAATTCACAGGTGGAAAAGTCACTTTAAAATGCTTAGTTTACTGGAAAGACAGTCTTACTCTCTAAATTATGTCTCCTGGGCAGAGATTCAGCTGTGTAAATACCTAGCAACCTGCACTTAGCATTCACTGAGGCATCTGAAACACTCAGGTGTGTAGTTCCCCAAGGGGCTAGAAGATGTGACAGAAGACCTGCAGGAAGACCCCTGCTCTTCTGGGATGGCAGCTAGGGGTCAAGCGGGATACAGTCAGTGTTTACACACCTGAATGCTTCCTCTAGTGTTTCACTCATTCTTGTTTAAGCATCTCAGATGGTGATGTCAGCTAATATAGAACTTCTGCAAATCAGTCTGATTTTACAAACTCTGTCCTATCGTTCTTTTCCTATGTTTTACATCTTATCTTTTCAGAATAAATTTAATCCTATTGTCTGCCTTAGACTGGAATGGATACAAAAGACTATTAGCAGCTGAACAGACATTTCATAATAGCTCAAGGAGCCAGCCAAAGTCTGGAAAATATAGGTTGTCCTTAGCCACCTTAACCCCTGCACCTTGCAGGGAGAATTTTTACTTCCCGCTTTCAACATGTTTTCACATTTTTATTTGTCTTATATAGTCTGTGCCTCAGCCTCACTTAGATGGAATCTACTTTAACTTTTTCCTTCAGGCATGCATCATCAAGGTTATAATATTCTCTTTGACCTCAGATCTTGGTTAGAGAACAGTGTACCTGACCAGGTCAACTGGGACATGTCAGGATATTTTCCTCAATTAGCAATTTCACCTTTGTTTCCTCAAAAGACTTTTGATATGCTTTAGCACAACTTTTCTTCCTCTTATTTTGTTTTCTTCTGCTGTCTCCCTTACGGTGTGTTTTCATTTAATTCAAAGTGTTCAAACAAGTTCTCACATAGATAACCTCAGCAACATTTGGTATTTATCTAAATTCTACAGAAAAATGCTTCATTTTTCATGTATTCTAAGTAAGTTGTTTTTTCCCCAGTAACTCTACATATATTGTCTAATAAAATGTCTTTACTGCCCACCTTTAACCCATCCAATTTGCTGTCTTTCTACAGCTATAAGAATTATCTTGAGTTTGTGCACTTTTGTTTTTTAGGACCACAAATTGTGTACGAGGAATGGGAGATGTAGCTCTAAAGAAAAAAAAAAGTGATCTGTACTGGTTTTGGCTGGGATAGACATTGAGATTGATGGCGTTTGTCTTCCCCAGTAACTGTTATGCTTTCCTGGAAAATGGCTAAACACCTGCCTGTCAATGGGAAGTAACAAATGAATTTATTTTGTTTTGCTTAAGCACACGGTTTTTGCTTTCCCTGTTAAACTGTCTTTATTTTGACCCACGAGTTTTCTCACTTTTACCCTTGATATTCTCTCCCCCATCCCACTGTGGGGGAGTGAGCAAGGGTGCTTAGCTGCCTACCAGAGTTAACTTACAAGACCATTTTAAGAAGGTAGCGTGAGGTTCAGGGAAAGCCAGTACTTTTGATTTAGCTATCAAGGGCTTTGACCAGAGTTCTACAGAGTGACGATGGGGGGAATAAATAGTTTGAGAGTATATCTGTGATACATTTACTTTTATATGTCCTGGTACCAACATAGGCCAAATGGCTTAGACTAGCTCCCACCCATGCTGTTTAGGATTGGCCATGTTCTAGAGCAAACTATCTCACAGGAGGAAAGAAGTTCTAGGACAAGAGCTAGTAGGGCTCATTGAGACACCTTTAAACTAGATTTGAAGGGGAGTGGGGATGTGACTGGGCTCGCTAGAGAGGCACCTGGGTGTAGCAGCCTAGCACTTGTGGGGCAGTGTGCTAGTATTTTTGAGGATCAGAAGGTCTACCACCCCTCAAGGGCAAAAACTACATGTTCATCTGCCTCTCTGAAATGCTTATACACCAATGCACACAGCATGGGGAACAAACAGGAAGAACTGGAGATCTGCATGTGATCGCAGGGCCCTGATCTCATCGCAATTGCTGAGACATGGTGGGATAGCTCACATGACTGGAATGCTGTCATGGATGGCTATGTTCTCTTGAGGAAAGATAGGCCAGCAAGGCGAGGTGGTGGAGTTGCTCTTTATGTGAGAGAGCAAGTGGGATGCATCGAGCTGTCCCTGGGGGCGGATGAAGAGCAAGTCAAGAGCTTGTGGGTAAGGTTTAAGGGGCAGGCTAACATGAGGGACACTGTTGTGGGAGCTTATTACAGGCCACCTGATCAGGATGCAGAAGTTCATGAAGCCTTCTACAGGCAGCTGAGAGCTGCCTCACAATGACAGGCCTTGGCTCTCATGGGGGACTTCAATCACCCCGATATCTGCTGGGAAGGCTACACAGCTAGGCATGTACAGTCCAGGAGGTTCCTCCAGGGTATTGACGATAACTTTTTGACTCAGGTGGTGGAGGAGTCGACAAGGAGAGGTGTACTACTGGACCTAGTACTGACAAAGTACCGACTGACGGAGGACATTAAGGCTGGGGGCAGCCCTGGCTGTAGTGATCATGAGAAGATCGAGTTCAGGATTATGTGCAGTGGGCATAAAACGACAAGTAGGGTTGCAACCTTGGACTTCAGGAGGGCTAACTTTGATCTCTTCAAGAAACTGCTTGGAGAAATCCCATGGGTTAGGGCTCTACAGGGTAGGGGGGCTCAGCGCTTTGATATTTAAGTATCACTTCCTCCAAGCTCAGGATGGGTGCATCACTAAAACAATGAAATCAGGCAAGGGAAGCGGGAGACCTGCATGGTTGAGCAGGGAGCTTCTGAAAAAGCTCAAGAGGAAGAAGTAAGTTTACACTAAGTGGAAAAAGGGACTGACCACTTGGGAAGATTACAAGAATGCTGCCAGAGTATGCAGGGATGAAACGAGAAAAGCCAAGGCCTCCTTGGAACTAAATCTGGCACGGGATGTCAAGGTCAACAGGAAGGATTTCTTCCAGTATATGGGAGGCAAAAGGAAAGCTAGAGAAAATGTGGGCCCGCTGTTGAATGAGACAGGGGCCATGGTGACAGATGATGCAGAGAGGGCAAAATTACTGAATGCCTTCTTTGCTTCGGTCTTTACTGCTCAGGCCAACCCTCAGGAGTCCCAGACTTTACAGGTAACAAAGAAAGTCTGGAGGAAGGAGAACTTTCCCTTGGTTGAGGAGGATCAAGTTAGAGACCAGTCAAGTAAACTGGATATCCACCAGTCCATAGGTCCTGATGGGATGCACACGGGAGTGCTGAGGGAGCTGGCAGAAGTCATTGCTGGGCCACTGTCCACCATCTTTGAAAGGTCCTGGAGAACAGGCGAGGTGCCTGAAGACTGGAGGAAAGCCAGTGTCACTCCAGTCTTCAAAAAGGGCAAGAAGGAAGACCTGGGGAAACTACAGGCCAGTCAGCCTCACCTCCATCCCTGGAAAGATGATGGAACAGCTCATGCTGGATGTCATCTCAAAGCATCTGGAGGAAAACAAAGTTATCAGAAGTGGTCAACATGGATTCACTAAGGGGATATCATGCTTGACCAATCTGATAGCCTTCTA
>VFFE01007237.1:1211445-1224706 GCA_008921705.1 Burhinus oedicnemus | reverse complement strand
CTCAGGTAGGTTGTGGAGTCTCCCTCTCCTTAGAGATATTCAAAAGCCATCTGGATATGGTCCTGGGAAACTGGCTCTAGGTGGCCTTGCTTGATCTAGGGTGTTGGACCAGATGACCTCAAGAGGTCTCTTCCAACCCCAACCATTCTGTGATTCCGTGATAATTCCTTCCTCACTCATTCTAGATAAAGCCACTGTCTCCCACCTCACAGACAGGAGCTATGAACTTGGACCATGCCAGCTGGTAGAATTCCTGGTGGCTTTTCAAATAACGCTGTGGAGATGCTTTTCCACAGACAAATTCTAATTCACTGGACATCTGTCATCTGTTACGTTAAAGCAGCTCATACTCTACTTTCTGAGCTGCCTTGCCAGGTCCTGACGATAGATAACGCTTCTGTCTGTATAGATAGTCTCAGCAGGAAAGGACAAATCCGTATATTCCTACCAAGTACACAGTTCACCTGAGCTTCTCCAGTCAGTTCCACCTTAACCTACCATTCAAAAAAAGTGAGATTACTCTTAATAGGGGCACAGTCATTTCTTCTCGGCAAAATCTTCTGCCATTGAAGCTATTCCTCTCATTTACTGAAATTATAGCTTTATCATAAATCATCCCAATTAAGGGACCTATTCTCTTCTTTTTGTTATTTAAAGCAGAGAGATTTTTGCTATAATGACTTGCAACATAGATTTGCCTTTTTTATTTTTTCTTTCTTTTCAGTTCCTTGATACTCCTCCTGGGTGCTGTTTCCTCCTGCAGGACTTCTGAAAACAATATAGCAAAAAGGTAGCGTGTGAGGTCCCACAGGGCACCTGAGATTACAAAGAATTCCTGCTTTATACTACAACATAGGAAGCCAGTTTTACAGTGGGAAAAACCCATGACATATTTTTCCACCTTTGGAAGCATAGAGTCTTGACAGTCACAATTTGGCCCCTTGATTAAGACAAACACATGCTTACAGCTGGCCGTGGCAACATATTACTGTCATTACATCTAACATTTCTAGTACTTCTTAGTCTGTACCTGTACGATTCTGTGAACTGAGCCCTACAACATTCTCGTAAATCATGTAAATATCTCATTTGAAAGATGAACAACCTTAGGCGCAAAGCTCTCAAATGATTTGCCCACAGTCACATGGCAAGTAAGTGACAGAGAATAAAACCTAGGAGTATTGATTCTCAGTTCTGTATTCTAGCTACTAAACTCACTCTTTCATTTTGATGCACCCAAACTCAAACACAGTAAGACTGTTGACGTGATTAAATTTGCAAATTCTCCCATTAGATTTATTTTCTTCTTTATGTGTAACTTTGGTCCTTCTGTATGCATACAAAACATTTACTACATTACTGTTTATTAGCAATGTATTTATGTCCTAATATGCTACTTTTGCAGAACAATGTTACATAAAAGTGGTTGCCAGTAGAGTCCTGCTGTGAAACACATGTTCCTTTAAGCATGAAAGCAACAGTATGTTCAATTTTTTGAAGTAAATAAATTTGCCAAAGATATAGCTTAGCTTTTGAGGGCCATTTGTCTGCCACAAACAAGCAAACAAACAAACAAACAAACAAACAAACAAACAAACAAACTTCTATTGTGTGCTATGTGGAGAAGAATTACATACTTCTCCCAGTAGTAAAAGTGTACCAATATGAACATTCAGATAGTTATAAGGCATTTATTTTCTTCCTACACATTGGAAGCTTATGGTCATTGTCTTCCAACTGTATCTTTAGTATAGCAGGCTTTATTTTTACCAGTCATTACTGACGCTTGAGCCAAGAGTTTTTAGGATCAAACTCATCAGAGTCAGAACATTTTGGAGGACTGCAGCAAAATCCAAGTTTATCAGCATACCTAAATAGATAGTGAGACTCATACAGTCTGACACTTTTTCCACTGAGTTGAAGCCTAGGAATAGTTTGAACAAGGTTTTCTTTTTCTTTTTCTTTTTCTTTTTCTTTTTCTTTTTCTTTTTCTTTTTCTTTTTCTTTTTCTTTTTCTTTTTTTTTTTCTTTTTCTTTTTCTTTTTCTTTTTCTTTTTCTTTTTCTCGTCCTTGTCCTCTTCCTCTTCTTCTTCCTCTTCCTTTTCCTACTGAGCAGTTATAACACAAAATTACTGGTTCACATTGTGCATGTCTGAGTTAGCAGTGTTATATTTTCTACAGTATCTCGTCTGTAGGAATGGAACATCTAGATTTGACATCAGCTACAGCAGGAGGAAATGGCTGCTCTGAAAAGCAGTACAGATTATAGAAGTAACTAAATCACACCAGTTTTGGTGATTTTCAAATCAGATCATGAATGGCTCAGTCCTATGTAGTTTTTCATTTCTCAGAACAACTGCTGGCATAATAATAAATTAAATGTGTCACTTCCTTTTCACATTAAAAATCTTAAGAGTTTGCTGACTATAAAAGCAATACACTATGTGAACTAGAGTAATGCTTTGTGGCAACATTTTTTTAGCTTTTCATTATATTGTTTTTCATTTACTTTCTCATTTACTCTATTCCCACATGGCTGAAAGGCAACAAATAGGAAGGTAACCATCTGCAAAACAAAAGATATTTTTAGGCAGAGATATTTTCTTTAACTTTCTTTTTTACAGAGAATTTCATGTAAATGTTAACTAGTTTGTTCTTTGCTTATTTTTACCATAAAGCAGAAGCATGGATTTTATACCTCCATAGTAGTTTTAATTATTTCCCTGCTTCTATTATCTACTTCTTTGTTTCCAGGCATTTGTCTCTTATCACTCATGACCTTAGGAGAGTATTATTCTTTCTAAATTCAAAGAGTATTGTTGTCACAAAAAACATGGAGGTGAACGTGGTTCCTGTATTTAGGAAACTGTGATTTTTAAACTCTTAATTTAACAACCATTTCACAGCTAAACTAACTTTCAAGATCTGCAAAGCTTTGGCATTCCTCATCGGTAGAACTCAAGAAGAAAAATCTTTTTTTTTGTATTTGACCTGGGATTAACTTTGATTTGGCAGGAAAAACGTGTTACGTTTTCATTGGTCCCACAGCTACGTTGGTAAAGTATTGTTATCTTCCTG
The DNA here is from genome assembly GCA_008921705.1 of Burhinus oedicnemus. Lineage (NCBI taxonomy): Eukaryota > Metazoa > Chordata > Aves > Charadriiformes > Burhinidae > Burhinus > Burhinus oedicnemus. The sequence goes on along the minus strand of VFFE01007237.1, from coordinate 1,221,628 downwards.
CCTCTCAGACAAATATTATGGCCATTGACGCATTTAGGGACGAATCCTGAGAAAGCAGGTGTTGCAATCATGTATGCCAGCAGATGCATTCTCTGTTTCACTAACGTTGCCAACTACAGTAAAATTCCACCAAAGGGAACCTGGGGAATTTTCACCAAGTGGTGCATAATTCAACCCTGCCACTGATTATTCATTATGTATGTAAGTTCAGCATGTGAGGTCTTTGGATAAAGGGCTGTGAGATATGTACCACTGTTAGAAACCAGAACCATTATCCCTTATAGAAAGAGATTCACAGATCCCTTGCAAGATTCATAAACCTTCATTTCTCTTTAGACACTCTCGCCTTCCTTCCTAACACAGTTAAGAGAGGATCTGTGATTTTGTTTAGGGTTGTTATTTTGTTCTTTGTTTCTGTAAAATGTTATCACATCCAGCCAGAAATAAAATATGAAATGTTTTGAACAAACTATCCTAGTCTATCCTTCTGTTATAGTCCACTGCAGAAGAAACTTGTGTGTGTGTATGGATTAAGTTGCCTGGCATTTTATTTCTTTCCAAGGTGTGGAGAATGTTGCAACATAAACGTCTGAAACCCAGGGAATAAAGTCTGAAGGAAATGGAGGTAGCTGGAACATAAATGGTTCATTTTTCTGTAGTACAGCCACAACTGCTGATTCTCAGTCATGCCTACATCTTCTCACTAAACCTCACTAAGATATGTGCAATTCTCCTGACTCAGGTTTAGTTGCAGCAGATGTCTTGTACTCACAGCGTGTCCTCTCATAGGGCTTTCAGTCGGATGAAAAATAGGCTTAAAGTTTCCAGGGCTGTTTTATGGGAGAGGTCAGAGTAAACGATCATACTAGTGTCTTTTTACCAGAAAATCTATGAGGCTTTGAACTGTTCCTGAACATCTCCCAGCAGCTCTTTTCTTCATTTTCCCCACATATCCTCCACAGCATAGGGAGTGCTATAATATTATGATCTTCCTAAGGAACATCACAGTCTAATGATCAAAGGAGGGCAAAATCGGAGGGAAATGTTAGAAACCATACGAAAAGTGTGAAAATGAGTTAAGATGTATAAAGTATTTAAAAGATTCCACTGCACTAGCCTCCGTCATTTCTATCTTTTACTTTGTTTGAAAGCTGTATTTCTGTGATCTGTCACAGGGAGTCATTGGGGTTTTGCCAGAAAGTTTCTACCTTCCTACCTCCTCAATGATAAATGCAATGGGTTTCTCTTTTTGCTCATCTCTGAAGTTACCTATACAAGTTTGCTGACATATTCCACAGGTAAATAACCAAATTCTAACTAAAGCTGGCAAAATCAGCATTACAGGAGCAACAGTGCTAATCAAAACATAGGCACACCAAAAAAAGCCCAACAAAAAGCTTCAACCCAGATTATTTTCTTACAGAAAAGACCTAAAAAAGTTAACAACATAAAAAATGGCAAAGACATCATTGTAGAATTGTTATTATGTCTTGTATCAATTCCTTTATCCATGAAATATTCAAATAAGGCTCAGAGTTTAGTCTGATTAGATTTCTGCCATTCTGTGAGACTAAAATGGACTGCATAAAGATCTAAAACTCCTAGCTAACTAAATTTTAAAGTTCCATCTCATGATAATCATAACACTTACAAGTTACTTAAAGTCTTGATAGAGGTGAATATTTTACACATTTTACAGAACCAGAAGGTAGAAGAGAATCCATGTGATACAGAAAATGTACAATTACAGTAAGTATCTTAATGTAACATTAATACAGCTTTTATCAATGTTCTCCCTGTATCTGGAGAACAAGAACAGGTTTTTTACCTGCTTGCTTTCCACCTATCTATTCCCCTTCACTGTTTCCTTATTGACAGTGGCATTCCTCCACCCTGCTGCCCTGGCTCTCTCCTTAGCTTGTTAGATCTAATTATCGATTCAGTCATCCACCAGTTAGGTGCCAGCATACGACAGAATAGTTCCTGAACCCAAAAATTAGGCACCCAGACTCTTATCTGGTGCATGATCTGTTGCAAGCTGTGCCCCTGAGCAGAGTGGAAGAACCCTGGAGCAGAGACAGAGTGCACAAGGAGGCATCCCACTCTCCTTGAGGAGTGCCAGAAGGTTTTCAGGTTGAAATTTTGGGCACCATGTCTTTGACTGTTTAAAACCAAAATCAAGGTATTTTATGGAAAAAATCCAGAGAAAATACACATCCTGTGAAAATCATTTCCATAGAAAGCTGTTCATCAATTTAAATAGCTCCCTATAAACAATTCACTGTGGGGAATTTTCTGCGAAGAATTTCCATTTTTCCTTGTTATTACATTAGTATAAAAATGCAGACTTTAAAAAAAAAAACAAACCCGAGGTTATATGACATTTTATTTGTTACAATAGCCTTATCAAGGACATTTTGCATAAAAAAAGGGAATGATGAAGTTAGAGAAACTGTATGGAGAATTAAGTCTATTTGAAATATTCTGGACACTAGCCCTTTGAAAAACAACTCATTGTAAAAGGAAGATGTTGCTAGGGTGTTATAGCCACTGTCATCAGGATAATGTGGTGGGCTTTTTTTTTTTTTAAATATTTTAAACAAGAACCGTTGATTGATGAACACAGCAGATTATGAACACTGGTATCAAAGCTACCTGGTGTATTAAAGACTGAGTGGAACATTCAATTTCATGTTGAAAAGCCAAAGTGAAGTTAAAGTCTTCAAAGTGAAACCCATCAAAGAGTGTCACAAGAAGTGAATGACCACAATGCTTGTTAGCTGCTTGAACAGAAGAACACAGACACATAGCCCAGAAGTGAGCTGAGAACATAAGCCAGAGAGACTAAAGAGTGAACGGATGTTGCTGCTGAGGTGAGGGAAGTGTGCAGCCATTTCATTCTGCTGGAGTCAAAGACAACTAAAACCATAAATGGGTGCTGAATTAGTCTTCTGATTGCAAATGGCTAGCTGGCTGAAATAATAAAAATAGAAGATCAACGGAGTATGGAAACTGTACACACCTGAAGTCATATTAGGTTTGTGGGCAAAATTATGACTCTGTTAAGTCATCAATAAAACTTCCCTCAACTAGAAGAGACCCTTTGATAGTCTTCTATGCATTTTCCTGTCAAAGACAGTGTCCAAGGTTCTCCAGGTTATTCAGGTATCTATACTATCAATTTCAGTGCAGTTTTGCCTTGGAAAGTCTGGGCCTGCAGTCAGAGCAAAACAGTTCACAAAGAAAATCAGCTTGCATGACAAATTTCCTACTCTGCCTGAGGAAGAGTGCAAAGGTATTCTCTTCTAATTAAAATATGAATGCTGTCATCTGATAATCTTCCTTGTGAGAAATAACAAGCTTGCTAATTAAATGTGTGATTTCTTGACATTTAAACAGGTCAATTTTTTTTTCTATGTGTCTGATCATTTATTTGAGGTGCTTCTTCCAGGCATGTTTATTATACTAGCCATAATTAATAACCAGCACAACAGACCCTTCCAAAACAGAAGGGTGAATAATGTAGTTTTGTCCTTTTGCTCAACTGAAGTTATTTTAAAATAGACAATTACTATAATTAAATCGAGGATAGAGGTTTTATTCTAAATAAGTCCTCATCATCTTTCCGGGTTTCCCACGTCTGTCTTCTGACATTTATCTTTCATAAAGTTGACTCATTATTCCTTTTTGCTGTTATTGCATAAAACTCCAAGAAGATGGCAAGACAGTCCAGCTTTACTGATATTATACCTGAAAAGGGCGCTCATGCAGATACATTGTAAGTTGTGGTATGGATAGAGTGGAAGACCCGCGGGCACAGGCTTTTACTTTTAAGAGCTTATGTGACTCCCACAACTGTAATAACTGAAACCAGATCTTGTTTTTTAGAACAATAGTGAGAACATGGTAAATAATATTTAAAGTGTAGCTTTCAACAAGTTAGTCCAAAATTAAATTTTGTTTCACAGAAAAGTCAAATTTTTTTGAAATTTCCTTTAGCCTGAATGGGATTGAAGAGTACAAGTTTCTAAACATTCTGTGAATCAAAATTTTCAAATTATTCTCTTTTGGAAAAAGCAAACCTAGTCCCTGTGAATGTACCAAGTTATTTATCAAATCTAAACTCGTTATTTCAAGGAGCTATCAAGATATATGAGAAAATTGCGTGACTTACAGATTTAATTTGTTTGAACTAAGGGAATGACCTTTCTCACCAGCTTTCTAAAGACAATCTGGCATTTATTACCATCTGCTTTGTTATTCTACAGTATGAAGTTAACTTTTGTGATCCTTCTGTTAAAAAAAAAATTGTATGCTTTGGTATGGCTTGCAGTTTTTTATACCCCAAGTGAGACGTCTGCCAGGGGTTTGACCTGTTATCTTTATATTTATGCTGCAATTTACTAAGAGGTTACAATACTCAACTGTTTGTTACCCTACTGCAGGGACACGGAATAGGCAACATGTCTATTATGTGGCATTGTAGTTCTCAGACCAGGATGATAATTGTAATCAGCAGTTGTTTACGTTCATATACAAGGTTATGAACTGCAGCAGTGAGAAACAGATATACTGCCTGCCTAGGACAGAGAGCTAGGGCAATAACTTCATAGACTGCACCCGCGGGAAATGGCAAAACATGTCAGAGCTCTCAGAAATTATAATTTGCTATGTGTATCTAAGGTCAACAGTTGACTATAGGATAATGAAGAATGAATTGCTCAGAATCAAAATAATGCTTTCTCTTGATTTTTGATTCCCCCTTTTTTAATGTGTGGTAAGAGATTGAACACTTTACTATCTCTGATATGTTTCAGAAGTATCACAGCAGTAAGAGTCCAAAAGGTAGTTCTGCTCTTTTGACAGTGCCAGTGATTTAGCCACTACAACAGTAGACTTTGTTTATCCAACAGTCTGGGCATTAAAGTGTCTATTATAATATTACAATTTTTAGCTTGAGACACTTAGCTTATAGAAGTCTTTCATTATAACTAGAATGGGGTTGTCTTCATTCTTTTGGGGAAGCCTTTTCTTTTTGCCAGAACAGAAAAGGGAAAAAAATAATTTATTGAGATGAAAATTTTGCCAAAAAAATATTTTGAAAGAAAACTCTTTGCATCTTAGAAAATTATGACATTTGGGTTTAATTTGTAAATTTACTGATGGTGAATCACTACAAGTAATGCTACTGTGTTTTTTAATCACACAAGAAATAGTCAGAAAATGTGAATTTATCTTATCTTTCTTAAACTATCTAAAAACTAAGTATTTTGATGTAAACCCTTAAATTTATCTTGAACTTTTAACATTTGGAGAAGTCTTAATTATATAGCCTTTCTCCATAGTCTGATGACTTCAGAAAGAGTTAATGACAGCCTAAAGCAGATATCCAAATTGGACAGAACGAACCCAATAGGTAAATGAGAACTGGCATGTGCTGAATTCCACTTAAGTCTCTATCAACTAGGTTTCATTAAGAATCCTGGCAACTGAATTGGCAAATCTAATTGCCAAAATGACATCTATTGCCATTTGAGATGTCCTAAATTGTCTGAGATATCTGCACAGGAATGATACATATGCCACATGACAGAGGTAAATACCTAATTTAGGTATCAACACTGAATTGAGTCCTTCCCCTATCTTTACGATGGCTAAAGTTAAATGTCATAAAATCTCTCAAAAAAAGACAATATAGTTGACTAAACACAGATCTCTAACACCACTTGCAATATCCTAGGGTCTTCAAGACATCTGCATGGGACTGTCAGGTACACGCAAACCCTATAGACCAACTCAAATTTTGGGCCAGTAGCTGGAAATCTCAGAAGAAACCTTTCACAAAGAAGTCTTAAACATACTCTTGAACCACCCTAAGCTACCTCAGATGACACTATGTCTAAACTATCACATCAGAGAATGTATAAATATTGGTAAAAGGAGCAATGAAAACTCTGTGTTTATTATGTCTCAATACTGTGTCCATGTTAAATTTGCTTTACTTTGTTTCACTAAGCTGTAAGCCTGGAAGAACTCAAGATTCTGCAAAAAAATATTTCTGCTGGGACACCATATACAGTTTCAAATTTCCATGCTTTTCGACCTCTTTACTTTAGAATTAGGATTTATTGATATCTCAGTTTAGATAGATTCCAAGCGTTCCCTATGTTGTACACTGGAATTCATGATAAGGCTTTGTGTTTCCTTACATCTAAATTCATCTCTTTCAAAATCCATAAAAGGCAAAGCATGTTGTTAACATATATATATCAAATCACTTTCCTTTTTATCTAGGAAATCCTACCTTGTGCAAGGTTAAAAAAATAATGATTTAGAGATATCTGAGTATTTTATTCTGTATTCTGTGTTACTCATTCTCATATTTAATTTAATTTGTTAATGATAAATGTTACTGTCCAATATTTCTGTTCACTGTAGAAAGATTACCAGAAAAGGAAGAGTTCCAGAATCTGACTGAAACATGAGGATCATTAGTAGATAAGAAAATATCATCTTAGAGCAGTTAATAGGATATGAAATGCACAGTAATGCATTCTTCCTGAACTTTGTCAACCACACTGCTCCTATAGAGCACAGTCACTCTGACAGATAATGAAATGTGGTCTTTAAGAAAACTGTGATTCAGCACACTGAATGTTTGAAAAATAAATTGGATACAGAACTGACATGATTGCAATATACATTGGTCATTTGTTGGAATATGCAAAGGAACTGTATAAAAATCTAAGCTAAAAATCAAAATAATGTGAAAATTAGAGATAGATTCTATATGCGTGCATCCATGTACAGTCATATGTATATACACATCTACACATTCATAACTATTTTTAAAAAAAATGGAACTAAAATCAAATTCATAACTACATGTCTGACTTCCCTTCTCATCTGAGAGGAAAAGCATGTGCCTCCAAAACAAGTCTGTGCTTTTTATCACTAAAGTCCCTTTGTTAGTCTTGGTTTGTAGTTACCAAATGTTTAAAATTGGGAATGATTAATTTTGTAGGATTACATTTTGAGCCAAATATTGGTAATAAATAATTAGCTTTTGTAAAAAATAAAAATATGCTTAACTACACGAACCCACCTTCCTAAGTACATTGTTTTTATTTTTAAGTTCTGGTCTTTTTTACAGCCTGTGACACTTCTTACTTTCTCTGCTGATCAGCCAGGGCACAGTAATGATGAAATCACATTTCAGTCACAATAGTAATACAAAGAATTACTGTCACCTTTGGACCATGCTACACTGCGTGGAAGTGCACATCCAGAGATGCATGCAACTGACAGTTTATGCACACAAATCCTTCTAGAAAGTTAGCTCAACCTCTTCAGTGACGAAGTGACATTCATCTGTGCCACTCCAAAAAAGCAATTCAAATACCTTATTCCTGGAAAAACAGCTACTGTCCCTATTTACTTCTTGATGAATATAAAAATGGAAAAGTAACTGAAAGTAATTAAATTATGTAAGATTGCACTGCATTGAGCTACTAGCCATCAGATACTGCCAGACATTGCTTATTAACCAATACCTGAATTTAAATCACTAGAATGCTAATACTCAAAAAATATTAGTTATTTGCTAGTTGTGTTGTTTGTGCGCTAGAAAGGATCACAGAAAACGGGCAGTGTAAATGAAAGTGTACACAGCTGCAGTGATGCCCATCTCCCAGATGAAAAGGAGTCAGACAGTGCTGTGCCAGGGCTCTGATGCCACTACCAGATTCTGAGGGGTTTATGAGACTGAGCTATTTCTCCATTTACTTGGTATTGTCAGTATTTCAGTGTTACTGATATTCGCATGCTCTGCTACATGTTAAACGAGATCCTACAGCAGTGTTTAGAGGGAGCATCCAACATACTCATAAAAACACTGTACATGTGGATGGTTCCTGAACTTTCTAGCTGGACGGGTGGAAGGTGCTGGTGGTGGGGGATTCCTTCCTTCCAAGGGTTACTGCATGGGTGGATACTTCTTCCAGTGACCTGAAACACTGGGCTTGGTGATAGCATTGCTTCTGCTGCTGCACTGAGTGAAGGGAGAAGCATGACTTAGAGAGATTTTACCTAGAGTTACAAAATTCAGTGAGGGATGGACCCCTACAAAACCCAAAGTCAGAGTTGCCCCTGCATGCATCAGTTCTCAAAGTGTGTGTGTGAACACATAGGTATGTGAAGGCTGGAAAATCCTACAGAGTTGTAAAACACATTTATGAGGTCTGATGCAATACGCGATTTTGCCAATGGATAAAAGATTTAAAAATAAACCACGTTTGGCAAGTTCCGATTCCTACTTGCCAACTTGGAAGGGAGAAAGGTGATCAGGGTAAAGTAATTAAACATTTTTAGCCTTCGTTTTCCCTGTTATTGTCTTCATTTTATTGCTCAGTGTTAAGCCAGCCTAAATATTGCTTCAAAACATGAGCTCTGAGGTCCTCCCCTTCTTGCACTCACACTGAGGGTTCTCAGCCACAATCTCTAGTCACCATTTGTGAGTAATCATGGACTGGCACAACTACCATTAAACACAACAGAGCACAAATCTGGTTACTAGAAAAGACTGCACTTTATAGACTTCAGCTCAGCAATAAGATGTTTTTGAGATTCCTCCTTGTACAGTCTATTGTAACGGGTTGTGTGATTAACAAGCACCACTGCCAACGGAGTCAGACACTAGAGCAAAACACTTCCCTGCTCTTGCCAAGCAACAAATTTAGGGCCCAATCCAGTTAGACTACACAGCCAGTTTCCTTGCTACAGAAGCTGGCCATGATTTTTACTGAAGTAAGTCCTTTGCTTTCAGAATGCAGATGAGAATTCAAGACAACCTAATTAAAAACATTAATGATTTTTTTTTTCAGTTGGTGTTTGCTTCTGCTTGACATGATTTAATGTCAGATAGATCTGAGCATCAGAGCTCTTCTAGACATATGGCTGCAGCAAAGAATTCTTCATCCATCCCAGGGACAGTTACTATACCTCCTGCTAGATGAAATTCCTTTTTTTTTTTTTTTGATTCTACAAATGTAACTCACTTCTTCCAAGATCATGTTCCTTTCCTATTATGCTGCTACTTTCTTAAATATGCACGTTGCCTTCCCAGCATAATAATAATAAAATCACCTCTTAACCTCTACAAAATATTTTTATAGTCAGTTTGTTTGGGCATCATTAGCCTGGCACAAAAAGAAGCTGCAAGTGGAATATGGGCAACTCATAAGTACAAAGCAATTATTTATTGGTCAATGCGCATAAAAGACCGCTAGCATTTAGTTGCAGATCAAGAGTCCTACCACTCTCTGCAACTTTTACTTTTCTTATCTCTCTCAGATGGTTGGTGTCACAGCTCTGTCTCAGCAGTCTGAGTCAAGGTTACACAGCTGGGGCATATCAAAGCTGGACCCCTTACACTAACAGCTAAAACCTCAGCAGTGGGGGGTGAACTGACAGCAGGGGTTACAGAGAGAGCGTTACAGTGCGCCATGACATCATCTGTGTTTCTTTCTTGGATGCCATTTTATTCCACTCAAGCCTCATTCCTGATTACTTCTGATGACTTCCCTGATCCTTCTGACTCCACTTTCTGGTTTTCTCCCCCACTATGGAGTTCTGAAAGGACAAGTCTAACTACTAGCTTCCTTCAAAATTTCTCCAATTTCATAACATTTGCTATCCAGAGTTGCCACTAAATATTTTGTTTCAGGTGTTCGGTATCAACTTGTGATTTACTGTTCATAAACCCTTCCAACAGAAACAATGTTTGGCACAAGTTTCTCACTGTAGGATTACAATGTTCTGTCTGTAGGGAAAGGATATTATTCTGGAATTTTTTCCCTACAAGTGAGCAGAATTTTAGCCAAGGAAAAGTGTTTTCTTCTTCTTTAATCCTCTTCACAGCAAAACTCAAGAGGAATGTCCAGAAAGGACACCTTATACTTGAGAATATGCCATCATATACTTTGTGAGCCCTGTAGTTGCTCCTGCCCTTTAGCTATTAAAACTGCAAAGACCAGTGTATCTAGGTAGCCAAATCATGCTTATTACAGTACATAAATGCTGTGTGCCCAAACTACCTGATCATGGAGCACAGCAGTCATTTCTCTGGGGCTTCCTGAATCTTTCAGCAAGTCATTAAATTCCTCTTTCCTGGGCAGGAAAAAAA